>OX578149.1:123566737-123839237 GCA_951213105.1 Amaurobius ferox | reverse complement strand
TGCAGATATCAGTATTCATTCACCAGTTTCGGGCTTCTTGTGCGCTCGTCAGCGTGGAATAGCCGATATCTGCAACAGCAATGATAAATTTGCTATAAGCCACATTTTTGCGAATTTCTATGCAACCTGACAATTTTAGTCCTTCCACATGGCCGACTGTGACTTATAAAATTGTGACTTATAGGACATTAATTGCTGCCATTGCAGATATCGGCTATTCCATACTGACGTTCGCATAATAATTGCGAAACCGGTCCATGTATACTGGCATTTGCAATGGAAGCGTCTTTGCAATGGAAGCGCGAACTATATAGTTCAAAAATGGAAGGAATTGTTATCGAAAAGATGAGATAAATATGGAGTGTTTGAAAATATGTATATTTCCTTAGTAATAGCATACATAGTTGATTAAATATATCAACCATTCCAGAGGCAAAATGATTCTCATTTACCTTTGGCAGGATAAATGAGACAGTGCAGGCACTCCACAGCAAAAAAAATGTCTCTCCATATACTACTGATCACGTGACCCAGAAAAATAGGCGTTGCCAAACCGAAAAAATGAATAATGAAACGTTACTAATTAATCCGGAAAGGTATGAAAAAGTGTTTAAGGAAAAAAATAAGCTTCACCCAAATTACTAAAATTAATTGTGAATATACAAGATAATATGAAATTTAGTCACTAAAAAAACTGAGAAAAACAACAGTTTAAGAAAATAAAACAAGAAAGATCAATCATGCTTAAAGCATTGATTATGAAACACTTTCCAACTTAACTTCAATGCAATTTTATCTAAAAAAGTCGAAAATGCAATACATTCCTCGGTAATATTTTAAAACTTATCACAATACTACATTAATTTATTATACTTGAAAACTTAAAATTTCATTGAGAAAAATGAACTTCATTCAAATAACGGCATTGAAATATAAATTGCCTGGTTTAAATATCTCTAAAATGCGATACATTCCACGGTAATATTTTTAAAACTATCGTAATACTACCATAATTTATTATATTTGAAAACTTCATCGAAAACAACTGAAATTAATTCAAATGACGTCATAGAAAAAATAACACGCCTGGATCTCTCTATAAAAACAGGATTTCATTCATAACTTTCTCCCATTCATTTCATTCATCACAATACTATAATAATTTATTTTATTTAAACATTTTATTTAAGACCATGGAGCTACAAATAATTAAACTCTATGCTTAAAACTTCATCGAAAAAAATCGTCCTTCTCTTTATAAAATCAATTAATATTTCATTCATATCAGCCATGCAGACTCCATGGACTAAATTATTTTGTGTTAAAAAAATACAGGAATTCTAATGCAACTCATTCTACATATTTTGCTGTTTACATTTTATATAGGTGAAAAATATGCTTAGTTGTAGAAATAATCATATTTAGATGAGCATTTAAACTCAAATATATTGTCATTGCGTTGTTTCAGTATGTAGATGCGCAGAATTTAAGCAAAAATAAAGTAGTTTTAGGACGGATACAACACTCAATATGAATTAAAAAGAACTTAAAAAATCACGATTTTGAAACAAGATGGATGCCATATATCATTTTGAAGTGGGTCATGTGATCGTTTCATATCATGGTCACGTGATGGTTTCATATAAAAGGTGTAATTATTATTTTAATTTTTATTTAAAAAACTACTGAATGTATTTCGCTGAATTTTTTTATATATATTCTATGGAACAATTTGAATATTACCTGAAATTTTCGAAGCAATTTGTGATTTTTAAATCGGCTTAAAAAATATTTGAAAAATTAGGTTCCATAGGGCTCAATGTATTTCATTTTTTCAACCCGGGTTCAATCCAAAACTAATTGGGTGATATTATTCATTTATATTCCCATAGGTCCCACAGACCGTCTGAACAACATACTAATATTTCATTTTGATTAAGTCATTTTTACGGCAGTTATCGTGCTAACGGACAGACAGACAGACAGACAGACAGACAGACAGAATGAGCAATGTCATAAACACTTTTCAACTTTGTTGTAAAGTGTTAAAAATCGATTTTACAAATAATATAATTAACTACATTAAAAAAAAGACGATCTGCGTAGTATGTTTCAAAAAATTTCAATACCATTTCTGTTGTGATCGCGCAAATCCAAGTTTACTAACTTTGGGTGTTACAAACTCAAAACAAGGATTTAAAATCAAAACAAAATTTATGAAAGAAGCTTCTTGTTATACCATATGCAACATAGAATTTTAAAATATTCTGGTATTTAGAAAAACAAAGTTTTAGGATTTTTCTTTTATTAACACTTTACAACAAAGTTGAAAAGTGTTTATGACTTTGTTCATTCTGTCTGTCTGTCCGTTAGCACGATAACAGCCGTAAAAATGTCTTTATCAAAATGAAATTTTATTATGTTGTTCAGTCAGTCTGTGGGACCTATGGGAATATGCATGAATAATATCACCCAATTAGTTTTGGATTGAACCCGGGTTGAAAAAATGAAATACATTGAACCGACCTAATTTTTCAAACATTTTTTAAGCGGATTTAAAATTCACAAATTACTTCGAAAATTTTAGGAAATATTCAAATTATCCCATAGAATATATAAAAGAAATTTCAGCAAAATATTAAATCAAAATTAAAATAATAATTACACCTTTTATATGAAGCGATCAAGTGACCACTATATGAAGAGATCACGTGACCCACTTCAAAATAAAATATAGCATCCATTTTGTGTCAAAATTGTGATTTTTAAAGTTCTTTCTAATTCACATTTAGTGTTGTATCCGTCCTAAAATCGCTTTATTTTTGCGTAATTTCTGTGCATCTACATACTAAATTAACGCAATTACTATATATTTGAGTTTAAGGGATCATCCAAATTTGATTATTTCTACAACGAAGCCTAATTTTCATTTATGGAGAATGTAAATACCAAAGGATGTAGGATGAGTTGTATAAGAATTGCTGCATTTCTTTAAAGCAAAATTATTTAGCTCACGGGGTCTGCAATATAGCTGATATGAATGAAATATCAATTGATTTTACAGAGAGAAGGAAGATTTTTTCGATAAAGTTTTAAGCATTGAGTTTAATTACTTGTATCTCCATGGTCTTATGTTTTTAAATAAAATTAATTATTATAGTATTGTGATGAATGAAATGAATGGAAAACTGTTAATGAATGAAGTGCTGCTTTTATAGAGAGAGCCTGGCTTGTTATACTTCGATGACGTCATTTGAATAAATTTCATTTGTTTTCGATGAAGTTCTCAAATATAATAAATTATTGTAGTATTACGACAATTTTAAAAATATTTTCGAGGAATGTATCGCATTTTAGAGATGCTTAAACCAGTCAATTTATATTTCAATGCCGTCATTTGAATGAAATTCATTTTTTTCAATGAAGGTTTAAGTTTTCAAATATAATAAATTAATACAGTATTGTGATAAGTTTTAAACTACTACCGAGGAATGTATTGCATTTTAGAGATGTTTAAATAAAATTGCATTGAAGTTGGAAAGTGTTTCACAATCAATCCTTTATGCATGATTGATCTTTCTTGTTATACAATATAATGAACCATATGCATAAGGCTCATAGGAAACTACTTAATGACACCAATAACTTTGTCCATCTGTTGTTACTTTAGGTCTATTTACAGTAAAGTGCCCATGTCCGATTAAATAAAAGTGATTACAGCGCCTCTGGTGGAGAATTTTAAAAGTTAGGATTTGAACTTTGCAACGCAAATACAGAGTCCACTTTAAAAGTAAGAGCTTGCAGTTTCGTTCCAGTAGCTGAATGGTAGAGCGCTGGCTAGCCAATTCGAAGATCTAGGTATCGATTTCCGGTTGGAGCAGCATGGTTCTTTACAAAGACGAACGAAAAAATCTAGTGAAGCATTGTGTGATGATGAGTAGAAATCGAATAAAATTGTTGCATAAGTCATTCATTTGACATAATACGGCTGTTAGTAGTATGATGTCCAATTAAGAAATTCTACAATGGACATTATTTACATGCAAAAAAATCTAATGTACGGTCTGCTCAAAATACACTATCTCAGCGAATACACAACCTCATCAAAATACACTACCTCAGCGAGTTTGAATTCTAGCGCGAATTTTATACGGCTAATTTTAACAAGCATCGCATGTTCCACTGTGCAACAGGTCCTGGTGATGCAAATTTTTAACACGTATATCTTGCTTTTCGTATATGCGTATTTATACTCACTTTACTATAGTCAGACCTAACGTGAATACGTATGGGCCTTTCCTTACATAGTTATTGTGGTGCTTAGAAGCCTTGTATATCTGATAGATAATTTAGTAGTTAGGCATCAGTTCCAGAAAATTTCATCATTGGAATTACATTTCAATTGGAGTTACAACTTCGAAATATAATGTCCATCATCTGTTTTGCATTACCTTTGTTTTACTTCATTTTTCCATTTTGAAAGATTAAAATATTTGAAAGCAATGTATGTTTTATTAACCGAATGCGAATTTATATCCTTGTTTTCTGATATATACCTGCAAAGAATTAGATTAGTACTGAAATTCGAGCTCCGTAATTCAATTTTCTCTGTATACCTCATTTCAGTAAATAAATATCTTTCGAATCATAATGCTCTTCATAAAACAATAAATTCAAATCTGTATCGAGCCAGAATAAATATTTAATATCAAATCAATTGCTGTAACTCGATTTTGTTTGAAAAGAAGAGGATTTCTGGAAATCAAATGGATGCATTTTAAAACCAAGGAAAATTGAGGACTGGGAGACTTGAAGTTTTAAGGATAATGCCTTCCATTTTCTCTAGTATTATCACCGCTTATGTAATTGTATTAAGATATATAAGTAATAATGATGATTTATTGAAATCTTCTGCCAAGGACTTGAAATTTTAATGATAATGCCTTCCATTTTCTCTAGTATTATCACCACTTATGTAATTGTATTAAGATATATATGTAATAATGATGATTTATTGAAATCTTCTGCCAAAGGACGGCAAATATAATTTATTATTTTGCAATTTGCCAGATAATATCTAGATAATACTGAGGATCACCTCCTTAAAAGTGCAGTGTTGTTAGTATGTCAGAGCACCAAATGCAACCCTGTGTTCTAAAAAAACTCATATATACTAATTCGACCATGCTGAATCCAAATCTGAAATCCGTTTTTGAAATTAATTCTTTGATCTGAAGAAATAGCCTCTCAAAGCTTGTTATTTGTTTTTATCTTTTTGTGTTGATTTGCCCCAACATAATGCAATTACATCGTCACGAGTCTTCAATGCCTAAAGGAATGCAAGGAAAACTGTATTCAGCTCATGAAGTTAGAGATGAGGCCACTTCCATAATTCAGCTGAATAGGAAAGTTAATATTGAGAGGTTGTCCCAATTTAAAATTTCAGAATATGAACCATGGACTTAGAAAGCTTGGAGCTTGCTTCCAGAGTTATCTTTAAATTTGCATTTTAAAAAATGCGATTAATGCATACTTTGTTTATAGATGGATTGGTTGGAGCTAAATTGTATGGCTCGTAAAGTTCTAGAGATGAGATTTAGTTCCTTTTCTTCCATGGTAAGACCAGAAATTGAAAATTTGAGATAAATGTTTCAGGTCTTAACGTACGAAACGTATGGACTTTTCTGATCCATTTAATAGATGTCTAACTTATTTTTGTCTTTCCAGATCCCTTGGACATCCTCAAATTACCTAGAACATAGATCTTAGAAGGTATATAAAGTCCATGACATAGATGGCCGACAACACAGGACTGCATATAAAGAAGCAATTCCCTCAGGGATGCAGAAAATAGAGTTTTTGGAACACACTTTCCAGACTTCTTTCACGTGGTATTATCCACTAGTCTTCCCACTTATAGTATCAACATTGCAACCTAAAGAGCTATCATTTTCTATTATTTCACCTTTCGAACGTTTTGGTATAGAGAACCTCCCCCATCAACTGAGCATTTAAAACGAAAATAGCTTTATCCAGAGGGTTTTATAGAATCATTGACCCGTGGTGTACCAAATTGCAAGTCTCTATCTATAAGAAAAGTACTTAGAAAAGGTGTGACAGACGGACAGAGTGATGGATGGGAGGACAGCCAGACGGACACTTGGCATTTTGTATAATAGATATATTGATAAAAACGCTTACATTTTGATATGATCAGGTCGAACAGGAAAATAACTATATAATTAAAAAGAAGTACTAAGTTATTTTCATTTCACATATCTCTTCGCATAGATATGTTTTATACTCAAATTGAATCGTTTATTTTGTAAAATTTAATAAAATAGTGAAACTGCAATGTGGTGCATAAATTCATATTTAATTTATATAATTTAAACTTTAAATTGGTTATTTTTGAATTAGGGATAGCCGGAAATTTTAATTAGTACATTGTAGAAGTGAAACCCACGTAGTTAATTTTCTATGTTGCCCTGTGTTCCTGGAAAACAAATTGATTATTAGGCATACATTAATTATACTTATCCAATAAAGAGACATTACAAAATTTTATTAATTATTATAATTCATATCAAATTTTAGTATAGCTTAACTTCAAATCCTTAGTTATCTTTAGAACTTACTAGCTCCTACAACATTATAGTTTATGTTGCTCAGCTGAGCCGGTAGTGATACAGTTGCGACCTGTTACTGACTTCTAATCAGGTTACATAAATCCTCATATTATGATATAAAAGTTTTACCTGTTTGCTTTTTGGCGCACAGCAGCTCATATTTGGACCTTTTCACGAAGCACGTTTTTGGGTTGTTTATTCAGCGACACTATTTTAATGAAGAGTGTAAGCACCAGTGGCGGCTCGTGAGCGAGATGTAGAGGGAGGCGTTCATCTATGTATTTATGTATATATATCCCTCAGTTTGTGCCAACTACGTCTTTTAGACTTCAAGTTCGTCGTTTGTCTGGCTCTGACAAATTGGTTCCGGCGTTACCTCGAAACAGCTGTATACCAAATTATTATTTTACTTGCGCTGATATACGTGTGCAAGTTTCCTTAAACTGAATAAGAGTCTATTGTAACCATGGAAATTATTTGAATACATTTCTAAATAAATTTGTATCAAATTTGTAAAAATTAAATACTCTCAGTCGTATGCATGTGCAGTATTTTTTTATGATTAGCGCAAATGTTTTTACACCCAAAATGCACACAATTTCTCTCATTTACACTCTATGGCTTATAGTTTTGTACCTGATCGTCCTTGTAACCCAAACAGTAACATAATTAGAGAGCGAAAACCAACTAAATCTACGGCCGTTTATATGTAGAAACGAAAAAACTATTTTTAATACAAGTTTAAGAATGAATTTGGAATTTGCAGAAAATTCTTATGCTTTATGCTTATCTCTATTCGTCTTTAAAATGATATTAGCGAGTTCTGCCTGCTAGCAGTCACTGTATATAGCAATCGGTTTCTATAGCAATAAGTAGTTAGCTCGTTGCACGGGTGCAACAAAAGTGGATCAAAGTTTAGAGTGAGTTAATAGGCTTCCAGTATTAACTAATTGTAATTTTTGCACCAAATTTCGTTCGAAATGTTCAATTCGTTCAGGAGATATCGTCCCCATAGACTCACGGGCACACACAATACAGACATACGCACACTGCATACATCCGGCCGTCCAAATGGTTGCTCAAGTCCTTAGGATGAGTCGGACGGCCTGGGTCTTCAGCACACTGCATAGATGCACACATACACCACATACACATACACGCACACACACACTACATGGACATACTCGCACACACACACTATATACACATACACGCACACACACACTACATGGACATACTCGCACACACACACACTATATACACATACACGCACACACACTACATACATAGACTCACGGGTACACACACTACAGACATACGCACACTGCATACATGCACACACACTACATACACGTACACGCACACACACTACACATACACGCACACACACACTACACATACACGCACACACACACTATATGCACATACACGCACACACACACTACATACACATACACGCACACTACATGTACAGACACACACACACACTACATACACAGACACACACACACACACACCATATATACACACACAGAGAGAGAGAAAGACTTCACCTCAAAAACGTTCGATTCGAGTTCAGGGATGCTTGAAAGGTTCCCTTTACCGTCGAAAACTCAAAATCGAATTTTCGACCCAGTCTCAATACTTTCCCTATATATTATACTATGTATACAGAAAGAGTAATAATATTTCACCTATATTAGTAACAGGAAAATCTGTTTGTTTACTTGTCTGTCTTCGATATTTACCGGTTTTACAGGTCTGATTTTGCACACAATAGCATTTGCACCTGAACTGATGCTCCTCGATGCCCTTTTTCCAATATTTTAGACTTTTTTAGAAGAAGAAAGACCTTTTTAAAAACTTTTAAAACTTTAAGGGCAAAGAGGCAGATATCGTTCCCCGTATAAATACCTTGGGCACTCTTTCTGTAACAATTTGAATCCCTGCTTGGGATCAAAGAGCTATTATTTGAGTATACACTTATCCCCCGATTTACACGGCACTTGTTTTACACGATTTCGCTTTTACACGGTTTATAAATTAACAGATTTCAAAAAATTGATAAAAATGTATATTCCGCTCCATATATGTCTATACAAAGATTTGATGACATTTTTGAATTTTATTCTTTTGGTAACACTGATGAAAACAACAGAGGATTCCTGATGTTGTAAAATATATACATTTAGGAGAATCCCCGTAATGGGGAATCCCCGTATAGGGAAATCCCCGTAATGGGGAATCCCCGTATAGGGAAATCCCCGTAATAGGGGAATCCCCGTATGTATTTTACAACAGTAAAGCTATCTGATTCATGGAAGTGCATAGTGCAGAAACATTTCAGCAGCAAAGCTTATATTATTGTGCGTTTATCTTTTGAACTGGTAAGTTTTCAACATTTATAGTTTTTCTTGCATCTTTATAGTTTGCGTAAATTTGTTAAGGTTCTATAATGTCAAAGGATTTGAAGAAAAATCAAATGAAAAGAAAAGTTATTTCTTTAGGAACTAAAATTCAAATATTAGACCGTCTACGTAATAGAGAAAGAGTAACGGATGTTGCTAAATTTTACTCCATGAATGAAGCCACAATAAGGACAATAAGAAAAAATGAAGACTCCATTAGAAAAAGTGTAGCATCTGGAACCTGCAGCAGTATGAGTACGACTTCATATGTTAGAGATGTTACAATAGAAAATATAGAAAAACTTCAGTAATATGGAAAGAAGTCCAAACTCAAAAGTGAATCCCGATCGATACCAATGCTTTTACAAATAAAGCTTTGAAGATTTATCAATCACTTAAGAATCAGTCGCCGTCGACTTCGTCCGATGAAAAGAAGATATCTTTTCCGCAAGCCATGGGTGGTTCGAGAGATTCAAGCAAAGACATTCTTTACATAATCTGAGAATGAAAGGTGAAAGTGCATCTGCTAATTCGGATGCGGCACAACAATATCTGGCAAAACTTGCTGAAATCATTGCCGCTGACTCCTACACTTCTGATCAGGTTTTCAATGCTGACGAGTCAGGATCATTCTGGAAAAAAATGCCGGAAAGAACCTTTATAGCCAAAGCTCACAAATTAGCTAGTGGTAATAAAGTAGCGAAAAGTCGTATAACAGTTCTTTTCTGTTGCAATGCTTCTGGCGATTATATGATGAAACAATTGGTGATTAACAAATCAAAATCACCACGATCATTCAAAGGAATAAATATCAAAAACCTTCCCGTCTATTGGATGGCTGAAAGAAAAGCATGGGTCACTGCCATAGCTTTCAATGAATGGTTCCATAACTTCTTTGTTCCAGATGTCAAAAATTATTTAACTAAAATGGGATTGCCTTTTAAGGCTCTTCTATTAATTGATAATGCACTAGGTCATCCTCCGGATTTACAACACGAAAATGTAAAAGTTGTTTTTGTACCAAAGAATACAACTTCCTTATTACAGCCGTTAGATCAAGGGATAATTTCGACTTTTAAAGCACTGTATATCAAGCGAACTTTCAGGTATATCTCAGAACAAATGGAGAATGATGAATCTCTTACTCTGATGGATGCTTGGAAGAAATTTACAATTTTAGATTGCGTTAAGCATGTTGGACTGTCATACACTCAGATCAAACAATCAACGATCAACGCCTGCTGGAAAGCAATATGGCCGGATGTTGTTGAACGTGGAAATGATAAATCACCAATAGAGGATGAATATTCTCAGATCACTGAGTTGGCCCATACTATAGGAGGAGAAGGTTTTGAAGATTTATCTCAGGCAGATATTGAAGAAATAATGGCTGATGAAGAATTGAATGAAGATGATTTAATTAACATGATTGGTGAAACAAACAAACATGATGAAGACAATGATTCTGATGAAGAACAATCTGAACCAGTTGCGTTCACAGCAAGAATCATAAGCGGAGGACTTGATTTGGGAAGAAAATTGGGCAACCATTTCTTACAATATGACACAAATGTTGATCGAGCTCTCCGATTCCATCGAGACCTTCGTAAATGCTTAAATCAATATGAACAGGTCTATAAAGATTTAGCAAAAAATCCTACGCAATTGTTAATTACCGATTTCATGGCAAAGTCTTGTCAGCCCGAGATCTTGCCTAATTCGTCAACCATTGAACCAGAATCGCATCAAGAAAGCTCAAGTGATGAAAGTGACATCATACCTATCAGAAAGAAAAGACTGATAGTACATGGAAGTGATGACAGTGATTAAACTTATAATTAATTTTTAAGGGTCTTTTTGTTTTTTTGTTCTTTGTTCCTAATGTAAAATAAATTAAATATGTTATATTACTACATTCATATGTTTGTTGTTTTATAAACTAAGTATAATTTTAAGTTCTC
The DNA here is from genome assembly GCA_951213105.1 of Amaurobius ferox. Lineage (NCBI taxonomy): Eukaryota > Metazoa > Arthropoda > Arachnida > Araneae > Amaurobiidae > Amaurobius > Amaurobius ferox. The sequence continues at coordinate 123,828,239 of OX578149.1, read as the reverse complement.
TAAGATGTCTTACTTTTGTTTTACTTAAATAAATGACTGAATCATGCATATTTTGTGGTTATTTTCGTTTTACACGATTTTACTTAGCAAAATCCAAGATTTCAATTTACACGGTTTTGTGCTGAACCTATCTTCCGTGTAAATCGGGGGACAGGTGTAATAGATAGCTCTTAAGAAGCGGATAACAGCTCTTTGATTGGGATGGTATTTAGAAAAGGAAACTGGTTACACTACACAAAAGACAAGTTATTTGCAGGATGGGTGGAATCGCCAATAATGGGCGACGTTGAATCTTATTTGACTTATGCAATAGTGAAAGAAAATCAAAGAATTATGTTACGATATTTTCTCCAATAACGATAGATAATGACACTGTGAGTTTAAGTAGTTTATTGAAACCATGAAGCACATCATTTTTAGCGCATCTGAAAATTATTATGCATAGGAACAAATTTAATAAAAGGAGGAATGAGAAAAAAGTGGTAAAGAATTCAAAATTGCCGAAGAGAAATAAGAAGACTTTGGAAGCATTATTTCGGTAATTAGAAAAGCTCAATAACCAAAATATTTGCACTTCAATATCCACCCAAATATGAACAAATATCCATAGTGAATAAGGTAAAATAATGGTAATAATATGAACGATAAATTTGCATCGTATATATTCAGATATATACAAATGTCTTTCATATTTGTGCAGTTTGGACAAGATTTTCGACAATGTTGTTCATATATAATAAATACCACATGCAAAACATATTTATCGATAATATGAAATACGATAGGGATTGCTTACTACCTAAATGTATCGTAACATATGAGCTCGATAATATTATGTGAAATATCGAAAAAAATAAAACAAATGCTATTAAAATTGAAAAAAATGTTGCTCTTGGCCCAATATTTGATGCGTAAATTTTGATTCCACGCAGTGCTAAAATATTATAAATTAAATCATATTTCATGGCCATGATGCCATATTGTATTATATCTCTGCAGTTTAATTTATCTTGAACGTTTTCGATAATTTCGAAAATATCAGAGTTACAGTTTTTGCTTCCTTGTTACTGCATAAAATTGAAAATTATAACATTATTTGAAGGAAAAATAAAGTATTGCAAAATAATAGCAGACTATAATTTAGGCAATTAATATTAGGAGAATCCACTTGAAATCAGATGAATAATGTAAAAACTATTATATAAAAGTATCATCTAATAAAATATGGCTATGTAGTTAGTTATTTGTGTCATGTTATTAAGTTATTTTTACTTTCTTATAGTATTGAATATAGTTGCATATTGTTTTCGCGAAATTTTTTTATTTCGAGATTTTGATGCGAATGCATGTTTTAGGACCTCCTCAATACGTTTCTACAATTTTAGAAATCATAACCATCTGTCTGTCTATCTGTCGTCAATTTGTTGCGCGCACTATAGTTGCAACAAATATAAACGGATTTTCACAAAACTTTATAAGCAACTTCGTTATCAAAAATTCAAGAACTAGATAGAATTTGTTGAAATTCGAGAAGTAACTTCCCACTTCATCCTAAATTTTATATTTCCTTAACACAACAGCATTTGACATAACAAATTTGAATAATTGAATAATTTGAATTGAATAATTGAATAATTAAAATTGAATTTGACATGGCAGCATTTGACGTTTGAACAAAATTTGACATAATTAAGCATGAAAGAAGTTATTTATAGCGCAATGTTCAAGAAACTTAACAGTTTCAATCATTGTAGCAAAAAATAGCAGCGATTCAATTTTTGTATTCATGACGTTATTATCCCTCTTAGTAGGGGAGGGGGGGGGGGGGGGGCAAGTTGCCCCTTCGAGTGTGTACATTGCCAAACTTGGTATCAATCGAAGGATTTTTCAAGCTCTGTAATATGAAGGGTAACATGATATAATTTTAATAATTTGGACCAAAGATAGAAATCTTTAAAGAAATTTTGAAATATTTATAAAAAGAAAGAAAAAAAATCTGATGTGGGCAGCACATAACTTTCCTTATATAATGCAATAAATTTACTACTTTTACAGTAAAAAGAAATAGATTATTTTTATAGTAGATATATATTTTTTTTCCAAGATAGTGAATTTTCGTTAATGAGTCGTCATTTTCATTGATTTAGCGTCATTTTTATCCATTTGGCGAGTTTTTCATTAATTTGGCAACATTTAAAAAAGTCGCCAAGTTGGCGACCTTTTACAAAATTCGTCACCAAAATCTCACCAAGCGTTATGAACGGAGAAATAAGTTATTCTTACAGCAGATAAATGACTATTGGCGTTCAAATACAAAAGTATTACTCAAAGTATCTTTTTCATGAATGGAACGAGCCAGATCGGGACCGGCGGGATTTCTTCTTCTTATCGGGCCTAGATGCAGGTTTCGTGACGTCACAACTTACATCCCATCCACGGCGTTTACACTTTGCTCCAGTTCTTAAGTAAAAATGATTTAATTGAATAAATATAACGAAAACAAATTATAAATATAAAGAAGGAATATAAGTAAGATTGTAAAGTAAAAAAATACTGAATATTTCCGTAGTTACGAGGTCTTTTCTTCTAAACGATTCAATGCTAGGTTTTAACCTTTTGAATTTCATTTTTTCATAAAATTCATTTACTTGAGAAATCTGGATTTTGTTCTTAAATAACCTAATGCACAGAAACACATTATGACCTCTTATATATATAATAATGCTTTTGGGCAGAGTTAATTAAATTTCTAATTACATAGTTATCCTAAAACATTTTTGTAATAAGATCTTTCAAAAGTTTTAACTGTCAGATTTATATAACATATATCCTAATATACATACATACTTAATAATAATATTTAATAATTAATATACGATTAATAATTATTTAATGCTATTAATTAATATAATATTAATACTTATAGTAATATACATACATACTTAATATATATATATATACTTAATAATAATACATACTTAATAGTAATATACATACATACTTAATAATATATATATACTTAATAATAATATGCATACATAATAATAATATGCATACATAATAATAATATGCATACATACTTAATAATAATATACATATATAATAATGCAGACATTAGATTTATATTTTAAGCGTCAATAAGTGATCACGCCCATTATGAACGACTATTTTGGAAGTTACATTTGTAATTGACAGCAGGGTTGTGATATAAAAATATTTATTTTTTGTTATTGTGCACTTTCAGATTAAATTGAAATCCCTGTTTTGGTAAAATGAAATGTAGAGATTAGATGAATGACAGGAAAAGACAGTAGTCTCAAATAGTAATAATTTTAAAAAAACTAAAAAATCGCTTTCGGGTTATACGCTTTTTTACAACAGAAATAATTTAATAAATTTGAATAAATCCGTTAAATATCAAATACAATACTGTATTACAATGACAAACTATTTTACTAAACTTATTTTAATAGCTTAAATCTTACCTGTTTTTTTTTTGTTTTTTTTTCAGCGAAAATAATTTTAGACGTTACTTATTGACAGACGATTTTCACCTGTGAAGTTTTGAAAATTCTACTTTTAACACTTTAAGGTTGCTGAGTGTTGTCATCTGCATTTTAATGAAACAATAATAAGCTAAATAATCCACGAAAAGTTTTCGGAGCCAATATAAATTTCAGTTTTTCCAAAAAAAATTATGAAATTCAGATTTTTTTTTTTGTAATTACAAAAATGCATGTAAAAAAAAGCAAAAAAAAAAACAATGATTTGTGTATTTCACATTTTTATATTTAATACAAATGTGCATAAAATAAATAAAACCATTGGTTTCCAGTCTCTTTGGAGGTCAGATGATTGAAAGAATAAAGTTACATTATTCATTAATTGATAGTACTGTAGCAAATTCTCAATTTTAATCTTGCCTTTTGCTACGACAATATGACAATTGCCCATAGACCATTTACAAATTGCAGATCAATGATTCCTTTTTGACTCACTAATAAAAAATCAAAACATGTGCACAAAAAGAACAAGATAACGTAAAAATTTTATTTACATGAAATTTTCTGCACATTTACTTTTTAATTACTTACACCAAAAAATGTGAGGGTGTATAATCCATGAATTTTTTTTTTTTTTGGGGGGGGGGGGGGGGTACCAAAAATTTTAGGGGGGTGAAACAACAATCCGCAAAAATGTCTAACTCTACACTTTACATATATAAATCGAACAATTGTTTATATTAACAACAACAAACCTTACTAAGAAAAATTTCATTATGCTAATGCATAAATAAAAAAACATGTATTTGCAATCTACTTATTCTATTAAGGTATGTTTATTTATACCTTTGAAAAGTTGGAAATGATAAAATTTTCATTTTCTACTTCATTTTGTATTTCAAAATTTACAGCTTTTGTATTCTGAAATTGTTTCTCTGAATTTACATTCATTGTTCAGCGATTTCCATCAGCTTCTAACGTAGCAAAAATACTCATTCAACGGACGAATTTGACGTTGGATTTGAAAAAATTACGCTACATAAAATCTTGACATCCATGAATCTAGTTCTAGATCACTTCTAATCATGTTCTAGATTTTAAAAATACACTTAAAAGAAAAACCCATTCTGTGATACGTTCGTTAGACCTATACTGCATGTGCATCACTTTGAGTATCTTAAAAAAGTGGACAAATTGATTACATTTTCCCTTAAATATTAGAAATTAACAACACCATGCATTATTATTATTACCTAGATTAATAAAAATATTAGCGATATAGCTTACCTTATTAGGATACATCTGTATCTTCGTCAATATTTACGCGATCATACTTTCAAACACATGCTGTAAGTTGCAAATTGTGGGATGTACTTTATGACGTCACGAGCTACAGCAGCGCCGCAGGCATAGGCCCGATAAGGAGCAGAACTAATCCCGCCGGCCCCGGCCAGATCCCCCAGAATAATGTCACCCAATGTACCGCATGGTATTACATATGAAAAGTGAACATGTTTCTCAACAGAAAATATTTCTTTTTTTATTTTATATGACTTTTTGATAATTTTTTTTTTTGAAAAATGTGCAATGTCTCGAAAACGGTTCATGTTAGCGTTCTAAAATTTATGTCAATCGTTTTCTAATGAGAAAAATTACATAAGAAATGTCTATTTGGGCAACTTTATTAGAGGTTTTGATTTTTTGATCATTTTTTCAAAATATCAGTCGAAAATTTAGGGGAATTCTGAACATTCGATTGCGTATAAAAACAATAGGCTTCCAGTGTTTACGGATTGTAATTTTTGTACCAAATTTCGTTCGAATCGGTCCATTCGTTCGTCAGTTATCGTCACCACAGACTCACTGACACACACACACACAGATACTTTCACACACACACACATACTTTCACACACACACATATAGTTTCACACACACACATATACTTTCACACACACACACGCACACATACACACACACATCACTTCAAAATGTTCGATTCGTAATCAGGGATGCTTGAAACTTGCTCTCTCGTCAAGAACTCGAATTCGAATTTTCGACCCCGTAACAATACATTCCTTATACATTATTGTATATAAGGAAAGTAAAAATCACAAGCTACTTAAAAATAGATTTTGGTATGCAAAAGTGGGGTTAAGCCACGCTACAGCTAATTATGTTAGGAGTAAATTGGTGCTCCGTGCAAAACATTATCAAGGTTCCTTTACATCAAAAACTGCGTGGAAATAACATTCAAATTGTAATTGTCAGTTGAGATATCAGAATCTACATTAAGGGTGAGCGTCAGTAAATTTTCTGCCCTATCCGCGCTTTGTTTAACTTTCGCGGCATACATATTTCGCCGAAATTCTGCTCAAACAGTTACGAAATATTATCTTATAGATAAAATAATATGCTTAGATTATATTAAAACTAAATTTAATACCCAATAAAACATAGAATATATGTTTTATTTTAATTTTAAATATTTTTGGTGCTGCCATCTGTTGTCGTAATTTAATTCATGCCGACTATTTTTATTTTTTAATGAACATTTTTAAATGTCTATTCCTTCTAATACGCTATTAAATACAACAACAAATCATATATAATGCCATAATCACGAAAACGTAATTGAACTTGGACTTGAAGATAAAAGAACTTGAAGACAAAACTGCAGTCCTCAGTGATGTACATTCAGATCCCTTATCAAATTTATAGAATGATAAATTAGCTTTCCGGGATTGTGGCATTATTATATATGATCTGTTGTTGTATTTAACACGTATTAGAAGGAATAGATATTTAAAAATGTTCATTAAAAAATAAAAATAATCGGTATGAATTAAATTACGACAACAGATGGCAGCACCAAAAATATTTTGGATTAAAATAAAAAATATATTCTATGTTTTGGGGGGCATTAAATTTAGTTTTAATATAATCTAAGCATTGCATTTTATCTCTCAGAAAATATTACGCAACTGTTTGAGCTGAGTTTCGGCGACATATGTGTGCCGCGAAAGTTAACAAAGCGCGGATAGGGCAGAAAATTTACTGACGCTCACCCTTAAGGGGAGACGAACGTGAGGTTCCCTCCTGTCACGCAGAGAGCTCAGTTGGGTGATCAAATAAAAGAAAGGACATTTTAAATAGGAAAACATTCAAAGCTAATTGATATTGTTGTTTCAAGTGTTTTTATCCTCCACCAGAAGAACTATTTGGAGAAATATTTCAGAAGTTTTTATGTTTATAAAGCCTGATTTCTAAAAATCATTTTCAAAGAATTCTACCATTACGGAACATAGAATGGAATTTCCTTTGCAAGGATATTGCTACATAATTGCAATTATTTCCTATTACATCTTTGGATCCTATTATAATTCCTCTGCAACGTCACTACAGTCACAGTTTTGTGACATGCAGTCCCGTTCGTTTTGTATCACTTTGCAACGTCGTATTTTAATATGTATGTTGATTTGCAGTGTTCCCTCGCGTACTGTTTATTTTAATCTTTTCTTGTTCACCACAGTCTTTTGCCAAGAAAAACCCACTCTTCATCACTGCTACTTCCTATTAATCTTCACGTTCCATGCAACGAAAATGCAACCTTACACGTTTTCAGTCTGACATACTGGAAGAGCGTTATATAAAACTGGCGGTGCTATATGGAATAGGCAGTTGACCTTTTGCTTTCAAACCCCAGATATGTATTCAAATTATATCAAATTGAATAATCTCGATCAGACTTCTGGTGATACACTCTTCAACCCAATTTAATGCGTTAGCATTCGTATTGATGGATGAGGAATATATTGAGTAAAATATGTTATCAATTGTCCTATAGACATTTTTAAAGTTACTTAAATTACATAGCTTTTGCTGTAATAAAGGAAAACGTAATTCTATGTGAAATATCGAGAAAAGAAAAATGAATATGATTAGAACTGAAAAGTATATTACTCTCTTTTTTATATATATTTACCATGAAAGTTTTTGATCAATTGGATATCAATTTGCATACTTTCTCCCAAATACTTTTGCTCCCAAATACTTTCCAATCACTCATTTCTTTATAAAGATACTGATCATTAAGCAGAGAGTAAATTTTTGTAAAACAGAAAAAGAGCTTACAATATATCCCAAGCTATGATGGCAATGGAGTTTAATTAAATATACTTAAAACATCATCTCATGTAATAATAGTTAGAATATAATATTTTAAGGCTTTTACTGCCTTCGATCAAAAAGTGCAATGTTTCAAATGTAATCTTGCTAACGTCTTATAAAAGAAACATTCAATTTTAAATACGTAATTGTATTTAAATGTTTCTTAAATTTCATTGTCGTAATTAGTTTTTTCATAAAATTTTTCGTTTAGAAGAAAAATATTCAAAAATTTGATGATTTTTCTCTCATCCCATCTTGCTAGGAATATTGTGGTCTAATAAGTTTAAAGTTTAACAAGTGAACCAAACTTTAATGAATTTTGTGAAGAACTCATTCTTCAGATTATAAAATATCCTGTAAGGATGGATAACGGTTTCCACATTGAGTTAAAATATTATTTCTGTATTTAAAGTATATTGGAAAAACTCATGAAACTTATGTTTTTCAGTTCCACAGACTCGTGGATATCACTGAAGATGGGCTTATTCAAGTTAAGGTATTCGAGGAAAGCTCAAGCAAGAGAGCCATACTTTTAATTTCATTACAATGCTTCATACATACACTATGTATTGTAGAAAAGATAAAAATTTTATGTAGATTCCTGCTTTATATTGATTATAAGTAATTCGTACGTAAGTATGGCTCCTATGGCAGACAGAAGAAAACTCCTTGTGATGTTAAACATTCCACAGGCAGAAATATATATGATATCTTTATCTTCTATTCTTTTAAGATCAAAAAGAACTTTCTTGGGCACATAATGTGTGAAACATAATCGTTCGATTAGCTCTCCGGCAGTTAGTTTGATTTTTTTCAAGCTTTGAGGTATGAGAGAAGCACAGCAAGATAATGATACTAATATTACACCTCCTCCAATGAAATTAAATAGGACTTGCATAAGACTAACACTTTCAATTTGCTTGTTCTCGAAATAAATTAGCAGCGTTGTAAATATGCACACAAAACTATATACAATAAAAGCAAATACGGTACACATAAGAATCTTACTTAACTTATGCAATACTGTAAGAAAATCGTAAAATTCGGTTAAGATCATTTCTGTAAGATGGATAGATAAAGAGCCTCTACGTTTAAGCAAGTTATTGAAACCCCGAATTATTTCTGAGCATCTGCAGAATATTATACAGACAAATAAATTTGATAAAAGGGGGAAAGTAGAACAAGAAGTAAAGTATTCGAAGCTGCCAAGAAGTATTAACAAAACTTTTGAAACATTATTTTGGTCTTTAGAAAAGCCCAACAACCAAAATTTTTGCAACTCCCCATCCATCCAAATATAAACTAATATGCACATAATATAAGGTAAAACTAGCAAAATTATGGTAATACTAGGAACGAGAAGTTTGCATCGTATATTTTCAGGTCTATAGAAATTTCTTTCATGTTTGTGTAGTTTGACCAAGATTTTCGATAATTTCTTTCTATTCACACATAGAAAATACCAAATAAAAAACACATTTATCGATAATATAAAATATGCAGAAGTTTCTTTACTAGCATATGGCATCGAAAGAAATACACTTGATAATGCTACGTGGAATATCGAGAAAAGAAAAATAAATGTGACTGGTACTGAAAAGTATTTTGCTCTTAGTCCAAAATTTGATCCGTAAAGCTTGATTCCATATAATTCTAAAATATTATAAAGAAATGAATATTTCATGATTAGATGCTATATTTAGTTAATTTCTATCAATTTGTTTAATTTAAATATTTTTGATAATCTCAGAAATGCAAAATTAACATAATCTGTTCTTACGCATCCTTGTTATTGAACAACACTGAAAATAATAAAATGACTTGTACAGAAAATAGTCATGAAATAAAATTGTACTCTATCATTTTACTTCTTTCATATTATGACATTCCAGATGTAATAGACGTAATAAAGTTATATAGTCATTGAAAATATATGAATAATGTAAAATATGTTATATAAAATCTGATATTTTCAGCATTTGAAATGTAGGGTATGATTCAATGATATTTTATTGTATTTGACAGAAGGCAAAGCCTTGCTTTCTTTCGACGCAGAGCGTCCGACCTACCTATAGGTGTAAGGTCTAGCAGAATATCTGGGTACATTAATTAATCTCTTGAGTTTTAAAATCCTGCATTATTTCACTGATATTCAATGTTTTAAAACAATTTATTTCTGCTTCTGTCCAACACATCACCAATTCCAATGACTTGGATAAACTTCGTGGTTTTTTGTAAATTAAAATGTCCCTAATAGAGAGAAATTGTCCAGTTATAGGCTATGCAGTTCGGATGATATGCATTAGTGCTATGCAGACGATCATATGCCGATCCGCACATCGGAATATATCAAAGAAGGCGATTTTCTTATGCAGGTGATTTCAGGATGAAATGCATCAAGGATGACAAGAAATGGATATATCTTCAGTGTGCGATCTCCCTACCAAGTTTTGGCGATAGAAATTTTTTTGAGAAATGGTAAAAAAAAAATGATCCTTCACACGGCCATTATTCAACTGATGAGTCAGTGCTAAGAGGGATCCGATCAACATTTATCAACCATAGGTAGTGTCATATATTTAACAAAGCAACCTGTTTGTTTTCCATTAGTCGAGCTTGAAATCAATAAGTATGAAGACCTGTAAAAAATGTTTATTATCAATCAATGTAGTTTTTTTTTCAATTTATCTGTTTATAACATCTACCCTTTTTTTATGAAGCAAAAAGTGTATCATATTGACAATTTATACATCAACGATTGTGTAAATTGACACATTAATGGAGACACCACTGTATGATTGATTGCCCGTACATTAATTTTTTGGATTGTCATTTATATTAAAATCTCTTTGTGTATAAATTGTGGAAGTTGTGAGGTAAGAAAGACATAATATAAACAAGAAAGATCAATCATGCATAAAGCATTGATTATGAAACACTTCCCAACTGAAATGCAATTTTAATTAAACATCTCTGAAATGCGATACATTCAGTGCTGATATTTCTTAAATTATCGCAGTACTACAATAATTTATAATACTTGAAAACTTCAAACTTAATCGAAAAAGACAATTATATAAAATGAACTTTATTCAAATGACGTCATCAAAATATAAATCGACTGAATCTCTATGCAAAATCAATGAGTATTTCATTCATATCACTTATATTCCAGACTCCAGAGCTAATTAATTTTGCGTGAAACAAATCCAGCAATGTTTATACAGCTCATCTTATAATCGCTTGATTTGTTTACATTCAGCATACGTTACAATTGGGTTTCGTTGTAGAAATAATCACAGTGATCATTTAAAATCAAAAATATATTAATTGCGTTGGCACACAATTTAGATATGCAGATAATAACCAAAAATAAATTGATTGCAAAAATAATTGTATGATAGATGCAACACTAAATATAAACTGAAACTATCTTTAAATAACAAGATATTTACACAGCAAAAAGCAAATGTATGCCATATTTTATTTTGTAATGAGTCACGTGATCTCTTTATGTGTGTAATTATTGTTTCAATTTTTCCTGAAAAAGTGCCAGATATATTTTACTGTAAATTTTTTTGTATATTTTATGTGATAATTTGAATATTTCCTAAAATTTTCGAAGCAATTTGTTAATTTCAACTTTACTTCAAAAGTGTTTGAAAAAATAAGTCTCATAGGATTTAAGGCATTCCATTTTTTCAACCCGAGTTTAATCTGAAGCTAATTGGACGATATTATTCATTTTCATTACCATATGTCCCACAGACCGTCTCAACAATATACTAAAATTTCATTTTGATAAAGTCATTTTTACGACAGTTATTGTGAGAACGGACAGACAGACAGAATGAATAAAGTCATAAGCACTTTACAACTATGTTGTAAAGTGTTAAAAACAAAATGATTGTATCTGGACAAAGAATTCAACTTTCACTGAACGTGTTGACATCTTTAGTGAACTAACTTCTTTCAACTATCTCTTTCAACGGTCACTTTCAGGGAATGTAATGTTTACACCTTTCACTTCCAGTGAATCATGGAAATCGATGAAAATGAACAATGTAAATTCAGCTTTGCACTCTTCACTTTCATTGATTCATAGAAAATGATTATTCAACGTAAACAATGTAAACATAGCTTGAGGTGGTGGGGATCACAATTGAAGTGAGTCCAATTGTGTAGAAATTGTGAAGAGTACATGGGGTCTTGTTTTTAGCCATTACATTATAGGCTTTTTTTATGTTATTGTCCCCCACTGTATATTAATTGAACTAGAAAATGTACCTGGCGTGGCCCGTGGGGGGGGGGGGGGGGGGGAGGTGCGTAGCAAAGCCACTCAGCTGTTAATTAATTTATATATTTTCTATTATAAGCGACGTATTAATAAAGCTTTCTTTGGTTTTCAAAAGTTCACTGTAAATTCCGATGAATAAAATTTGGTGTACGCTTTAATAATACTGTCGCTTATAATAACCACAACAACAAAAATCGTCCCGGCTACTGAAGTACCTGTGTACCAAATTCCATGGACGTTCAACACTTAGCTGTCCCGCTACAGACTGCTGATACACACAAAGAGACATCCTTTATTATGTATAGTTGTACCGGTCCAGAGCATCCGTTGTTGTTGTTGAAACTCAGACCGTCCGACCTACCAGAAAGGTGTAAGGTAACTGTTTGGACGGTCGGGAAGTGCCACCCAATTTAGACAGGAACCCAGTGGGGGAGGCATCCACAGGGACCGTACCCTCCTTCCCCTACCACCAACCTTTCTGAAGGACTTTCGGACCCACATGTTTAACGTGATCGTACTCCGCATGAACCCGGCGGCAGTTTTGGCAGTGGCTGGAATCGAACCCGGGCCTACTGAGTGCAACTCCAGCGCGCTAACCAATAGGCTACCGCGCCCTCCCAGAGCATCCGTGAAATGTTTAACGATAGGACTCTGAAAATGACAATTTAATTGGCTCTAAGTTTTGCCTTTCTTCTTTGCTGAGACTTATTTCAATACTTCATTCGGCACGTCGAAATCCATCAGCTTAACTTCTCATAGTTTCATTGGTTCTCCATGCCCTTCTACATGGCAAACTGCATCAGCACAACAAAAATGAGCTGTTAGTTACAAAATTAAGACCGAAAGCATAGCAGTCATGAAAACACCCAAAGTAATCTCATTTTACGTTGTTGCACTTTAAAATATGTATAGCCGAATCTGGTTATTTGGACTCATTTTTAACTATCATACAACAATAGTTATTACACATTAAGTTGTCACGTTGTATATATGTGTGTGTGTGTGTGTGTGTGTGCGTGCGTGTTGCTGTACACGAGCAAGCAAAACCAATATTTTTAATCCTAATGTCACCGTTCATAAATTCTTCAAATTTCGGAAACTTTGCTGACTTTTATGACAGAATAAAAATTATACATAAAATAAAAGGTGCTATAATAAAACGGGTTTTCATTTATACGTCATAAACTAGCATTTCATTAATGATTCCTTTCACATATCAAAATAATATTCTTTATTTGGTACAGCTTCGTTATAAAGAATTTGGATTTGACGCTATTTTTTTGGAGAAATAAAGTGCTATATGTGGTAATCCCTTGGCGCGAAGTGACATTCCATCCCGGACTAACGTTTTTCTGACAACCCCTTATAGCTTTCTGTTATCTACGGCAATTCTATTTTGTGTTGTTGCTTAGTGTGTAAAAATGCATAAAAACTTTAATATCATACAAAAAAGAAAGATAGCACATGTCAATGGATAAAATAGTGTAGAAGCAGAAAATTTATGTAGGAATGATCCTCAAGACCGCAATGTGGAAACAACTGTTTGTGCAGTCTGGATATTTGCACATGTTTTTCTTTGAAAAGTCATTAAACCAAGTACTGTTTTTATTTTGATTTAAACATGGATTCTGATTTCTTTTAACGAGTAATTTAAAGTTTAATTTCTCGACTGTATTAAATTTTATGATTTTCATGTTACGTCCGCGCAGTTGACAAAAGCCACTGAACACTTATTTCACAAACAGCCATTGCTACGTGCGACGTATAGTTTTTTTTTTAAATGTTGTTAAAGTACAAGCTTTTTCTAAATATCGTCATTTGAAATTTTGTTAAAGTAAAATATTTTTTCTTTCTAAGCATCGTTCTTTTAAATTTTCGTTACAGCACAATCTTTTTTCTATACTTATAAATTATTTTATACTTATTTATGTATTACGTTTTTCTGCATTTTTGATTTTTAATGATATATTTTTATATTTGTTAAGCACAAAACCTAATATGGTATTAGTTAGGACTTTTCAAACAGTCTTCATTGGCGCCAAAAAAAGAAAAAAAAATGCGGATTGCGTCAAATTCTTTATACCGAAGCTATTCTTCTTTGGGTGAGCACGTGTAAACGGAATTCGTTTCATCCAACGGTTTCACTCGCGCTGATTCATCCAAAGCAGCTACGGGCGCGTATTCTGAATCGGTGGTGCGTACAGAATCCAAGATGGCCGCCAGGTGGCGCTGACATCGGTCCTTGGCGAAAATTCCAATAACGCGTCAATGCTCACTGATTCAGTTGCAGAGTGCAGTTGAAAAACAATGCGGTAACCCTTACCAGCCGAATTTACCACTTTTTGTCTTCCGTGAAACAATCCAAACCAAATAGTGCTTTTTGTAGTTCATTTTGCTACTAAATCCGGTTCATTTTAATTTATATAAAGTGAGTACGAAGTCTAATTTTTTAATTTTAATCGTTCTGCTTACATTGTTATTGTTTATATGTCGTGTGCTGTAAATGAAGAAATATCTGGGATAACTTTTTCAGTATTTATGAAGAACAAATAACATTACTTAAAATGTTCCTAATTATTCTAGCAAAATTTTTCCGTTATTATCTATATGTACGTTCATTTTTTCTTTTGGAATAACGTTTTCAAAATTTCTTAATAGTTAGACGTAGAATAGATGCATTGCTAATTTAATATATTTATCATTTTATTTTTACACATTAGTTTTGTACTGAAATGATTACTTTTTAAAATTTGTTCATACTGTAAAATAATTTACATATACTTGCCAGCTGAGTTTCTTCTTTGTCCATAGATCATAATTGAATTCTTTGGCATAGAAGATAATTTTGCTAGCTTTTAATATGTTCAATGCTTGAAATTTAATGACATATCGTTAGTTTTCTAAATTATACTTAAATTTGTAAATATTATGTTAATATTTACATTAAATATTAGATTAAATTTGTGAATGTTGGGTTAATTTGAAAATATTAAGTTATGAGGTTTTATCAACAATTCTCTTTTTATCAATATTATAGTTGTACTTGAAGTGTACTCCTTTTCATATTTGTAAGCTGCATACTGGCCAGCTAAGTTATTCTCTGTATAGAGTTTTAAATTGAAATATCTTGCTCGTAGAGGACAACTTTTATGTTAAGAAAAGTAATTGCTGAAATATATCAGCATGAAAAGTTCCAAGTGCAATCGTTTAGTGCATAATTGTAAAATTGAAACTTTTAATTACTACAGGTCTGTGTTGTAGCATAAAAAAGTAATGTTTTGAACAGCTGTCAGAAAATTTTATACACTAGATGTATCCATGCAATATCTACGCTCTAGAGTCTTTTAATGCTCACTATCTGTTAGTAACTTACTACACAGTCTCTAGAGCGTGAGTCATTTTTAAACATTAATATCCCCTAGCATTTAGTTTTGTTTGTCTCACAATCAGTATCGCTCTTGCATTTTTAATTATGGTTAAACTTGTTATCATTTGGGAAATGATAAATAAGCCCTTTTCAACATAACGTAAATAAATACATTATATATGCAGGGTTAGAAAGTAGGAGCAAGTCACACAACAATGGCATCTAACCAATTTTCCTCAGTTATCAAAATGTCTTATTTGGGTGCAATTTCCAAATTATTTATTTTGTTTTCATTATTCAACTCACAAAATAAATCATATTTTTATTAGCAGACCTGCCTTTGACCCACTGTGCTGCATAGGTACATGTAATCCATGATATGAATTAGTTAGATTGTTAGAAGGAAGAATAAACGGATCAAATGGAATTTGCATCATACATGCGAAGAAAGGCAGAACAGTTAGGTATCTAAAATCTCCATCAAAGTAAAATATATAGGTACAAAATTTAACAACCAATAATTTTTAACCCTTTATAGATTTAAATCAAGGATCGCAAACACAAATGAATTCCAATTAAAATTATTAACTATTAAAATATGCACTTACATATTTAAATATTCTTATAAAATAACATATTAAATTTTCTTTTGATACGATATATTGAAAATCTGAACATCAGCTTAAGATTTATTTTAATAACACATTTTAATGTGTAATGGTTAACGAAATTTCTTCCCACTCTAAAGCAGAGGTACTTTACGTATTTACTGTCACAGTTTACTTGAAAATGAATTTTATATGTGTATACATTTTGTCCTTTTCTCCTTATAAGTGAGGTCACCTATTCTTTCTTATTTTGGTACTTTTGTATGCTTTTAAAAAATTTAAATGTTAAAACTTAAAATGTATTTTAAATTTTGAAAATTTAAAATACTAAAAAAATTTTAAATTTTACATGTTTGTTTACAAATATTAATCTATATCTGGTCTCAAAACAACCGGATGGACAAATGCACATGAAAAAACAATATGGATCAAAATACGCCGATATATGCTGCCATTCAAATAATGTAAGCATTTTGTTATGTTCGATGTATACACTTGATAGGGATTTATTTTTTCTTCATTATCATTCAATCCGCTTTTGACAAAATTGTTGAAAAGACATTGATTTTGGTATTAAACATTATTTCAACTGCTGCACTAATACCTCAACAAGAATATAATCTGAAAATTTTGCACATTCATTTGTAACAGAGTTTAATTTTTTTCATTTTCTCTTATCACATTACGAAAGTTCTATCATATTACAAGGCCATTGAACATTTGAAGAGCTTAATTCCGAAAGGGCTTAAATCACTTTCACTCGTTTGTCTTGTATGATATAGTGCAATATTGCCACCTACTGTTACTTATCTAAAGTCACTTACTAGAAGCTGTAACGCAGCTGCCGCAACATGATACCCAAGCGAAAGCGATTTAGGCCCATATGGAATTAAACTCTTCATTTAATGAATTGCACTTCCAATTTCCCCTCCCCCCCCACACACACACACTTTTCCAGACTTTTTAATGTTATGCGTATTTTTCATTTAAAATAACCCTGGCATAAGCAAATGTTAAACAATTGCCCCCCCCCCCCCACACACTTTTTGCAGTCAGGATAAGCCACTGGTGAGCATTTTATTCACGGTGAGTACATTATATGGCACAGTATGCTTTTCAATTTAAGTTTAATAAATCTTAAAAAAAAGCGTAAACTTTTCTAGTTTTATAATTTGATTATACAATCATTAATTTATTATAAATGTTATATTTTTACAATAAATGTATAAAATATGAAAACATACAATATCAATCTAAAAATCATCATCAAAATAAATAACAACTAGCATGTATTCTTACCTTTCCAATTACGAGGCATAATCCTGAGATCTTGACTGTGTATACATCTTTCACCCAGCCACAAGCAAACTGATTAAAAGCTTCCAGACTTTTAAATGCCTTAAATTCGTCGGACGTATATGCACTTTTCCCGAAAACTAAGTAGTTCACCATATCGAAATAACTAAGTTTTGAAAAATCTGATGCACATGTTGTAAATTCACTTTTACACATTGAATAAGGATCTTTGTTTCCTATTGATGCAATTTTTAGTAAATATCGAGCTTCAGCTCGATCATCCATATCCTGAAAATATTTAGATGACATAATTATTACTTAAAGTTTAAATTAATAATTTTGAAGCAACGTACAACGTGTATAGCAATGGCCTATCTATGAGTTGTTTGACTACCAGCAAGCGTTGATAAGGCTCGTTACTAAGAGAGTGCCACGTGGTTGAAACAGCTCTATACGGGCTACGGGCAGAAAGGCTCCGTAATGTTAAATTCCGAAGCCAACTAGGTGGCGCTACTGCTGTAGGAAATTTGAGGAATAGGGAAATCTTGAGGGAAAATATTTAGTATTTTGTTTTGCTTGTGTAGTGTTGGTGTGTCAAGGAAAATCGGAGCACGTGGTAAGTTTTAATGATCATTATTTCTTTTAATTTCGTTTAATCCTTTAATTTTCCTTTAATCGATCGTTGCCTGAGGATTCGTATATCTTTTATTTGCATTTGATTCGTATATTTAGCACGTGCATAACCATTCCTGTCTATTTTCGTTTGATTTGGATATTTAGCACGTGCAGAACTATTCCTTCCTATATTTAATGAGCATTTGATTCGTATATTTAGCACGTGCATAACTATTCCTTCCTATATTTAGCACGTGGTAAGTTTTAATGAGCATTATTTCCTTTAATTTGAAGTTCTTGATGATTATTATATGTATGATACGATCGTTCGTTATCTGAGGATTCGTATATTTTCCACACGTGCATAACTAATCCTTTCTATTTGCATTTGATTCCTAAACTAGTAAATTTGATTCGTGACTTGTAGAATTTAATAAATTGAATTTAGCATAGTGTTTCTATGCTTACTAATATTTAAGCGTTCTTCTGTAACGTATATTTTACCCGACCATTAAATTTATATGATTACTGATGTTTAAATTAACACTAAAATTTCTGATTTTAATTTTATTGATTTTATTATCTGATTTTATTTTGACACAAAAAACCCGGACATCAACCAACCAATCAGAACGAGTGACCATTTAATTGTCATCACCTAGTCTTATGCGTGTTTTTTCACGACAGATACTTTGGGTATTTGTATTTTGACGCCAAACAATTCGCCAATTGTCATTTATAAGAGAAGCTCTTCTCTTCGTTTGTCTGTACCACTTAACGATAAATTTTGCGAACCTGACGACTAATTTAGCAATATGTCGCCAATGTGGCAATATTTCGCCCCAGATTGACGAAAATATCGTCAAAATTACAAAATGGCACCAAATTGATACATTAATTATTAAAATATGCTATCAATATCGATAACTGTCAAGGTATCTGCGCGAAACATAATAACGTGCTTAAATAAATTTATGTCTTAAATAAATTTATTTCGAGTACTTAAAAAAATTTATGTTGTCCTAAAAAGCGCAAAATTTATGTACAATTCAACGTTAAGTCATTGTTCCATGAATCTTATGCATAATTTTATCACCGCGAAAGAAGTAAATTTATTGCATTATATGAAGGGAACCATGCTGCCGATATCAGTTTTTGAAATCTATGTAACGATCTGAGAATCCATCCTTTCCATCTCTGTTTCCATTTAATTATAGTTTTTTCTTCGCTAATTAGCTGGATTGCTAAAGTTGGTTAAAAGCCTGTTAGAACCCTTTTCATATGTTCACATCAAAATAACTTTGAGAATATTATCTTGTAAACTTAATTTAATTTTTACTTTTTGTTTTTAGATTCAACAGGAAATAAAATTCATTCTCGACAGTTTCTTGTAAAATATCATTATGAACCCCAAATATTTGAGGATGGTCGGTTCTTTACGGGACACAAAAGGTTACGCGAAGATCGAGTTGGAGATCAAGAATTTCTCAGAAACCGATAATGCTAGTTATTTAGCAGGTGAATTCTTTTTGGTCTCAGATGTTAAATTTCGAATCGATTTAGTTCCAAGTGATCGAAATCCGATCTTAGATGACCGAATCGATTTGTCCCTCGTGAGTATTCAACTCTTAGATTGCCAAACAGAGAAGCAACGCTTCAGATTCAATCTTGGATTACAAGCATGTGATGGATCAGTGTACAAGTCTTCGGAGGTTGAAATTGTATTTGAAAGAGGTTTTATCGAGTGGTTCTTATGGAATGATTTTATTGAGCGTTCTCAAGTGCTGGAAATGAAGGATTTTCTGCTACCGGACGACACACTCAAAATCTTCTGCGTGGCTCAGCTTGTGGAGAGCAATATTGTAGAAACAGCTTCTCAGACTCTACCACCAGAGGGTAAGTGCTTTTATAAATAATTTCCACATTTGTGCGTACATTTCAATGCGTAAAAATATTAATGAGCACCTTTCGGAGATACACACACACACACATATATATATATATATATATATACATATGTATATATTTATATATATGTACAGTACGCTCGTGTCCAAAAGTTAAGCATAATTCGTAAAAAGCGAAACATTTGGAATTAATATGGATACAATAGTTTACATTCAGTTGTGGAGAATCGCGAATCGAGCGTAACTCATTGTGCATATCCAAAACAGTTCAGTCGACGTCGATATGCGCAAAGCACCGGCGCACTTCGGAACGAGAACAAAATGGCCTCGAGCGGCATGGCCAGTTGAGGCAGAATTTCTCAATTGTTGTGGTACGGAGCGTCGTTAAGAATAAAAAAGGACGAAAGATGTCACAAAGGTGCCAACTGGACATATTTTTGAAGGGACGATTTATTGGAATGCTGGAATCCGGTTGATCCCAAACCGAAACATCTCGAATTCTGAATGTACCTCAGTGTGTGATCTCCAACTGTGACAGAGCTTCCAAATCCTAGAGATGTTACTCGACGATCAGTACCAGGTCGGCCAAGGGTAACAACCGCTCGGTAACAACCGCTCGGCAAGACCGATATTTAGTTATAACTGCGCGACGTCAGAGGAACCGTTCTGACAAACAACTGGATTCAGCCCTCTCAGACGCCACAGGAGTCACTGTTTCGAGACAAACTGTTTACAGGAGACTCTGATACCTTAGTCTATGCCAGACGACCAGCAGTTTGCACCCCCCTGACGTCTGCACAAAAACGCGCGTGTTTACAGTTGTTGAGTTTCGAACATCAGCACTGGAGTGGAGGACAGTGTGGCAATGTCATATTCAGTGACAAGTCCAAGTTTAGCCTGCAAACTGATTCTCGTCGTACCATGATCTGGAGAGAACGTGGAACGCGTTTTCACCCGGAAAACATCACTGAAAGATATCGTTTTCCGTTTGGGAAAGTCATGATCTGGGCCGGTATTACGATGGACGGCCGCACAGACCTCTACATGTTTGACACGGGGTCGGTTACCGATCAAGGATACAGAGACGAAGTCCTTGAGCCTACCATTCGATCATTTCGAGGTGCTGTTGGTCCTGATTTCATATTCAAGGATTATAACAGGCCTCCTCACCGTACGGTCTTGGTCGACGACTTCCTTCAAACTGAAGATATTCAACACATGCAATGTTTTGCCAATTCTCCTGATCTGAAGCTAATAGAGCATGTGTAGAATATGCTCAGGAGACAACTTGCAGCCCTCCGCTACTCACCAAGCTCCCTTCCGGTATTAAAAACTACTTTTCTTGAGGCTTGGAACTCTTTGAGCACACAACTCATCCAAACCCTCATCGAAAGTATGGGAAATCGTTGTGCAGAATACGTGGCTACCCGAAATTCCCACACTATTAAACTGCAGCATCACATTGTTTTAATCATTCTGTTTCACTGAGGTTCACACTCGTATTGTGGCTCTTTTTCTTTTAACTCTTTTTCTTTGGATAATAAAAGTCGTTATTATCCTTCTTTTGCATTGTTTTCTTCTTCTGTAACCCTATTACACCCGCATACCGCGTTTCCTCCCATTTCGATACAAATTTCCTGAAATTTTCACATAAATAGCAACTATGCTTAACTTTTGGACATGAGTGTGTATATACACTGCTCCCAACTGAAATCGCAACACCGTGAAGAAATTGATGTTTCTTCATGAAATTTACAGAATACAATTGTAACATGGAGATGTGCAAATGATCAAAAAACCATAACTGGAAAATAAAAGCATGGAACTTTATTGACATTAGATCAATATGGAATAGGCCCATCGGGAGCGGCTATGTAGGATTGAATACGACGAGGCTTCCCGTCAATGAGATGGTCAGTGGCGTACTGAGGGATGGCATTCCACACAACATGCAATTGGAATTGTAACTGAACGTGGTTTGCTGGAATTGGGAATTTCAAACGGTTCGAATCCCCTTTGCAGACAATGGCATCCGGACGCAAATGTCTGCAAAGGGGGATCAAACTGTTTGAGATAGGTATGTCAAATACACGGAATTAAAATAACAGGAACCGCTCTACGGGGCAATTCCCGTATAAGAGGAGGAAGCCGGTTTTTGGCACTCTCCTACTCAAACGTCACTTCAGGTAGCCACGTTGTCCGGTGCAGAAAACAGGGAATTTCTTCCTTGGCCACTGCGCAAAACAGATGTGTAAGAGACCTTTATTTTATTATTCATAATAATAATCCAATCTATGAAATTGTATGCGTAAATTAGAAACATGTCTTTATATGACATACCATTATATAAAGGAAAATATCATTTTCTTTACCGACAATCGGGATTTTTCGCAGCTCTAGTAGTCATTTGCAATCGAAAATAGTCTCTCAACAGAAGCACTGGTTCCTGGAAAACAATGATAATTCAATCAGTACCAAAAGATTTTGATCAAAAATGTGGGTAAATATTTCCATCCACCTTTTATCAATGACTTGCAAAGGTAAACATATCACTTTGTGGTATTTTGCCTCCGTAAAATTATGAAGTACATCAGTACTGCTAATACTAGCGATTTTTCTCTAGATTTAGGGTTTTCCCCGAAAGTTGTGAGAGAAATATAATATGGTTTTCCGTGGTTATCCATTCAAAATTTACAATTTATTTTAATAATGAACATCACTAAAAAGGAGCACAGGGAAGTACAAACGAATATAAAGGAGTACAGTTTTGAAAAATAGCACAGTACAAAGCAGAACAGTAGTACCACGGAATTAAAATTTAGTTATTTTAATTCCGTGTGTAGTACAGTAACTAAAAAAGGAGTATGGTTGGTCACCTTAGTTAAGAGAAGATCAAAGTTATCTGTAAATCCAAATTCAACTCATTTTACAATAAGTTACTGAAACTACTTATTACTCTTATATTACTTATCCCCCGCGGGGCACAGCGGGGGAGGGGGGAAGGACAGCTATGATGGAACACATGAAGTACTGGTGGGACACATGAAGTCCTGAAGGCAGGGGCATAGCGATAACCCCTGCAGCCTCCGCGGTGCAGGGGGCCCCCCATTCGCCTTGTAAATATATATGTTAAAAAAAAAGAAATTTTAAAATAGGAGGCCCCCAGATTTTGTGCTACGCCACAGCCTGAAGGTGAACTGACACTGCAATAGGTAGGTTTAAAAAATTGATAGTGAAGGGCGCTACTTATTTCAATCTTATTTATTACCACCTAAAATTAAAAATTTTAATTTTTGTGTTTTTGAGGGTGGGCAATTTTTCACTATTGGTGGAGAATTTTTACTCACTAGTGGAATAATTGCTTATCAATTGCTATCTTACATATGTTCTGGATCACTTGTTCAATAGGACATTTTGACAGGCTGTTAATTGGCCACATTTTGGAAATAATATTTAAATAAGATATTTAAATAATGTAAGATATTTAAAAGAATTTTTTCCCAAATCCAGGTTTGTAAAGAGAATTGGAAACCCTTTCTTTGAAATGCAATACTAGTTAGGATAGGGTGGCTACAGAAACTTAAAAACAAAATTATCTTTTCCCTCATTTCCAGAGTATTTTTCCTGAAATTCCCTGATATTTTTCAATCATCTGTTCGCAAAAGAATTTCCCAACAATACTCATAAACTCGACTAACTAATAACTGATAGACGGATAAATGAATATAAACGATAAATATAAAACATTTATATATATTGTATAAGATAAACAGCATAAAAAAACAGTATCAACTTTGAAGCAGAAAACATTGGATGAGTTTTTCACGAAAAGAGGCAAAGCGAGTAAAAGTAATTTAGTAATTTCAACGTGCTTTTACATTATATCATGTGATAGTTTTTTCAAGCTGCTTAATGTTATGCAAAATTAAATTGTAAGTATGTTTTAAAACAATTTAGAAATGTGCTCTTATTACTTAGTACTTATTTATAATAGATTTATTGTACAGTAGACATAAGTCAAACAACCAATCCTTCTCCACATGTCTTGAACTGAGGAGTACTTTGTAAAGGTATCATTATATGTCTGTTGGCAAGAAAACTCCTTAGTGGATATACTTTTATAGAATCTATTATTTCAATGTTGAGGCGGAGGAAGATTTTAAAAATTGGGGAACATTTAAGATATTGGCAAAATACAAATTTTATTATTATTATTATTTGATAGTAACAAAGACAAATTCACAGAAATATTTTAATTCAGTAATGAGTAATATTGTTAACATGTATTTATTATTGCTATCCTCTCATTTTTAACATTTAATAAATTTTCAAAACTTATTTTAAGTGTTTTTTTTTTCTTCTAAAACAAATTCTTTTCTATAAGTTATTGTCACTATTACATTTTTTCCATTTCTTAAAGGTTTGTCAGATTTAAATTTTTCATTTATCCATTGCTTAAATATTTTAAACATTTATGTTCACTAATTTTTTTTTAACCTTGTAATTTTTATTAATCTTGCCAATGATTTTCATCATAGACATTTTCAGGTGATTTATAATATTTGTTTTCCAGTACATCATAAAAAAAAATTCATTTATCATGAAGCATTCAAATACATTTTAAGGCAATTTTAAATTCATTTAAATTTTCTCACCTTGATCTTTTTACTATCCTTATATACATAATGTGTAAGGAAAGTATTGTGACGGGGTCTAAAATTCGAATTCGAGTTTTGGACGGGAGAGCACGTTTCAAGCATCCCTGATCACGAATCAAACAGTTTTGAAGTTTTGTCTGTGTGTGTGTGAAAGTATGTGTGTGCGTCAGTGAGTCTGTGGAGATGATAACTGACGAACAAATGGACCGATTCGAACGAAATTTGGGACAAAAATCACAATCCGTAAACACTGGAAGCTTATTGTTTTTATACGCAATCGAATGTTCAGAACTCCCCTAAATTTTCGAGTGAAATTTTGAAAAAATCGTCAAAAAATCAAAACCGCTAATAAAGTTACTCAAATCGACATTTCTTATGTAATTTTTCATTAGAAAACGATTGACATAAATTTTAGAACGCTAACATGAACCGTTCTTGAGATATTGCACATTTTTCAAAAAAATTATCAAAAAGTTATATGGAATAAAAAAAAATATTTCCTATTGAGAAAGATGTTCACTTTTTATATGTAATACCATGCGATACATTTGGTGACATCATTCTCGTGAATCTAGCTCGTTCCATTCTTGAAAAAAAAAATACTTTGAGTAATACTTTTGTATTTGAACGCCAATAGTCATTTATCTGCTGTAAGAATAACTTATTTCTCCGTCCATAACGCTTGGCGAGATTTTGACGACGAATTTGGCGGAATGTCGCCAACTTGGCAACATTTTTAATTGTTGCTAAATTAACAAAAATTTCGCCAAATTGATAAAAATGACGCTAAATCAATGAAAATGACGACTAATTGACGAAAATTCAATATCTTGGAAAGAATATAAGTATCTACTATAAGAATAAAAAATTTTTTAACTGTAAAAGTAGTAAATTCATTGCATTATGTAAGCAAAGTCATGTGCTGCCCACATCAGATTTTTTTTTTTTTTTTACTTTTCCAAGCTTATGAAGCACTCACTATTATTTTTTCCTCTTTTATTTTTAAGAAGCCCGTCCACTAATATTTCTTTAATTTCGAGTGTTTTTCAAATGATTTTCGACGAATTTTATTAAATTAATATTCTTGTTTTTTATTTTGATCATTTACTCTAATTTTTCAATCATCGCGATAGCGATATTTCGGCCTTTTTTCCCGTTATATTAACGGACGTTATGAAATCTTTTATTTTAAAATTTCCTCAATATGTTTATTTTATAACAAATTATCTATTTTTTTGAAGAAATTTGATTTTTTTTAATATTTCGACGTTTTGAAAAAATGGCGTTTTATATCGCTAGAAACATGCAGTTTTATTGCAATACCCGAATTTTCCGATTAACGGGAAAAGGGCCGTGAACTACCCTGGCCCCGCGGGTAAGTTTTAAATGGAACCGATTTAACTTTGAATTTATAATAATTGTTTACAGTTAGCACTTCTGAAAAGACAACTAAGCAAACATTTTAGGAATTCATACATCGTTGTTTTATACATCGTCGATGAGAGATTAATAACTTAAAACAGGGTATAGTCTGTAAAAGGAAATCTGAAATGTCTCCTAGCGAAAAACTGTCGTACATCGAGATTTTAAGAATTATGAAGTTCTCGCGATCAAGTTTTAAAATTAATACGAAGTATGTCCGGGATAGTATTCTTCAAACGCGCTATTTTAGCCAATGCTACACACATTCATAATTTCCGTATAGTAGTTTATGGGCCGTTCATATGTAGGTTAAAGTAGAACAATAATACATAACATTGCAATATTGGCAATTCAGCTCGGAAAAGCTTTCCCCCATCCCCAAGGTTGATATCCTTTATTCGTGCCGGGCGCCCTGATTTAATACAGTCGCGCCGGTCCCGAGCGGCAGCGTAGCGTATTCCCGAAACTCATTCATATAGAATAATTCGTTTAATTTTTTCATTGTGAAAAATATGCTATAATGAATATTTAACCAATAAATAAATTCACAAGCACGAAATAGTGGGAACGAGTTTCACTCACCATTTTAATTTTAGCGAATGATTTTAATTCCGTTCATGCATTCGCTTTCGGGAACCCTTTAAAATTTGAGTCAGATGTAAAAATGGGGAATCCATTTAAGCCGTAATTATTATTTGCAATGCTCATAGAGCACGGCAAAGACGCTACACCATGGCTACACCCCGGAATGTCGTAAATCACATCGGTGATTACGGGGAGGGGTAGGATTGGAATGTAGATTGCACTCAGGGAGGGTCAGAGATCAAAAGACCAGAATGCCGCCGTTGACAGTATTCTAGAAGGCAGACGTTATCGCCGTTCGTGACGTCACTGGGTTAGAAGGAGAAGTGCCAGTTTCTCCGAGTAGCATTCATTTCTATGGGAAAACAGAGACTGTGTCAGTCGTTGTTTTAATATAATTTGTAATTCTATCGTAAGAGCGAAGTTTAAGTGTAAATTTGTGTATTATAGATGTATATATATTAGTATTTTCGCGTATATAAAATATAATTTTGGTAGGCACAAAAATGCCTGGTTGATGCTCGGTTGCTTTGTGTTCAAATTATTATAAGAAGTCAATGGGATCTATCAGTTTTCATAGATTTCCTAAAGATCCTACACTCCAAAAATTATGGATCGTGAAGTGCAAAAGAGAGGATAAAATAAACATTGCTAACGCAACTGTCTATTCGAGTCACTTTTCTGAAGAAGATTTTCGGGTTAATTTTAAATTTGAAGCCGGTTAAACGATTAAAACAAGAAGCCAACGGCACAAAAATATCACATATCATTAATACCACAGTTAAAAATAATGTTTTTAATATAGCAGTACAAAAAATACTTATGATTGACATGTTTCATTGATATGTAAAATAGGTGGTCCAAAACAAAAAACAAAATTAATAAAATAAAAACGACTTCATATGCAATATCTAAAATATACAAAAATAATTTATATTTCTGATACTAGCAATTATGGAGTTTTCTTTCTTTTTTTTGGAGGGGAGGGGGGGGGAAGATATTAGAATTTTGTAAGCTAATTTACACAGTTTAGTTTATTGCAAAATATATGTAAAGTTAATTTTAAATACCTTAAGCATTTTACTTTGTTATTAATATACATAATCATAAAACGCAATTCTTTGGTAATCATAATATTGACATTATATTCACATCATCTGAAGTTATTGGACATTTCGTTTAGATATGTAAAAAGCTTAGAATACAAAACTAAAATCATCAAAGTTGAAATATAATGCATAAAAAATTTATTTACAATAAAACTAAAAGCCAGCGGCACATTTTTCAGAAGAAATAAAAAAGTGGGAACATACTTTCTTAGAAATGCATGGCGCAAATATATCAAAAGAGAAATGCGTCATTAAGAACTTGCAGTCAAAGTTAGCAAACATTTCACTTTCTATGCATTAAACACTTAAATAAGACTTTCATGCCACAATTAGTAGAGAGAAAAAAGCAAAGAAAAGCCTTTAAATGCTGTAAAAGCAGTATCATGGTATAAAAATGGTATGTATTGATTTATTATTTATGATCCACGCGAACATTGCTTTAAAATTTTAAAACTGTACATAGTTTATATATTTAAAACGCTATAAAGTTTAATAACATCGATTTTGCATGCTTAAAATATCTTGGTGAAACTGACAGATCCAGTGGCTTAACCAAGAGTCATAATACTCTACTAGCTCACAAAATGCATCGTCTTTTTGTTGGGTAAATAAAATAAATCTACTGCCATTGACCATCCATTCGACCGTCAACTCCCTCCTTTTCCCAAGATCCGATCTACGCTTCTTAATATAATATATAGTTATGTAACTACTAGATTGATGATATTTCATAGCCATCAATATATGTTATATGTATGTGGGATTTTTTACGCAATTAGATATTTTTGAAATACATATTTATATTACATGTAGAAAGTATTATCAATGTTTAAGATAATGGATACTATATTTTTAAAAATCCGATGATTAGATATTTATTCATATCATCATATCTGCATTAAAACACTTGAAATGTAATTTTTATATTTACTACACTTTTCACGATCTATTTCAGCTTTTATTATAAATAATATATGTATTATAGTATTTTAATGATAGCCGTATGCATTTATGAGTAGAATAATTTAATTTCATTCTTCTAAAATTTTATTACGAATGATCTTATCTCCTTTTCGAATGATAAACGCGAACTTTCTAAACTTTATACACTATGTCTCCTCTTCTTGACTTGTAAGTCAGTGACGTCACGCTTCAAGCTTCTCTCCCGGTCGAAAAGCAACACTCCTTCTCTGACCTACCTTATGTTTAAAGTACCTTGGATTGCACTCACTGGGCAGCAAATGCCCAGTGAGTGCAATCTAATCAATTACGATGGCCTCGTAGGGGGAAAACTGTGGGAGAGCCGTAGCAGTATTGTAGCGGTTGTTGACAGATTTTTCTCACTCCACAGGTGGATTTGTTTAGGGAAAATAGCCATCCTACGGTATCACACAGTTTGGCCGGTAATCAGGATTTCGGTAATCGCAGTTTTTCAAACTTAATCGCCATGTGGTGAGTGGGAATTTTAAGCTGTATGATGCCATCTAAGCAACAGCCAATCAGAATAAAGTTTAACACTCCACATAACGTTAGTCCTTGGACGAGCCGAATGGTCTGGGCTTTCGACACTCCACATAACGAGGGCAGTTTCGCGGAGGGACAAAGAGAAATGGAAAATTCCGGTTCACATGTTGTTATAGGGATTTGAAGATCGGTGACTCGCGAAACAAAATTCCAATATTTTCCCTGATTTGAAACAAAATTCCCTGAGTTTTCCCTGATATTTCCAGAAAATCATTTTTCCCTGAGAATTCCCTGATTTCCCAGTTCTGTCGCCACCCTGTAGGAGGAATTAAATAAAACTACAAGTAGGCTATACAGTTTCAGAGTATAAACAAACAGGTTTCATAACTTACATATTAAAACGTAACTCCAAGCTTCGGTTTCGATGATCTGTTCACACATCCTATAGCAGTGCAGCTTGGCATTGAAATATTATAACTGTGTTTACAATAAGTATTATTTAAAAACCCACGAGTTACCAATTCAATATTACAGACAACCGTACCAAAAGCTTATATTTTAGTTCGAATCTTTTGAAGGAAAGTAATCAAATTATTAATATTTTTCCTTTTACAATTATATGTTACTTTATAATACGTGTTTCTAATGAAAACATACCCTCAGAAAAACTGATACTAAAAAAATCTGATGTGGGCAGCACATGACTTTCCTTATATAATGTAATGAATTTACTACTTTTACAGTAAAAAAAAAATAGATTTTTCTTATAGTAGATGCTTATATTCTTTCCAAGATATTGAATATTTGACAATTAGTCGTCATTTTCATTGATATAGCGTCATTTTTATCCATTTGGCGAGATTTTCGTTAATTTTGCAACATTTCAAAAAGTCGCCAAGTTGGCGACATTCCGCCAAAATTGTTGCAAAAATCTCGCCAAGCGCTATGGACGAAGAAATAAGTTATTCTAACAGCAGATAAACGACTATTGGCGATCAAATACAAAAGTATTACTCAAAGTATTTTTTTCATGAATGGAACGAGCTAGATCCACGAGAATGATGTCACCAATTTAAAGCATGGTATTACATATGAAAAGTGAACATGTTTCTCAATAGGAAATATATTTTTTTTTTATTTTATATGACTTTTTGATAATTTTTTTCAAAAATGTGCAATATCTCGAGAACGGTTCATGTTAGCGTTCAAAATCTCATGTGAATCGTTTTCTATTAAAATATTACATAAGAAATGTCTATTTGCGTAACTTTATTAGCGGTTTTCATTTTTGGACGATTTTTTCAAAATTTCACTCGACAATTTAGGGGGGTTCTGAACATTCGATTGCTTATAAAAACAATAGGCTTCCAGTGTCTACGGATTGTGATTTTTGTTCCAAATTTCGTTCGAATCGGTCCATTTGTTCGTCAGTTATCGTCTCCACAGACTCAAATGTTTGATTCGTGATCAGGGATGTTTGAAACGTGCTCTCCCGTCGAAAACTCGAATTCGAATTTTCGATCCCGTCACAATACTTTCCTTACACATTATGTATATAAGGAAAGTAAAAAGGGGTGTAAAATGAAGATCCAGTCGTTTTTACCAGGTTTTAACTCTGAGCAATGAGAGGGATTATTTTTTCCTGCACCGGACAAGATGGCTACCGGAAGTGGGACTTCAGCTGTGGGAGAGTGGGGGTGAGTGGGAAAACTGCTTCAGCGATATTGCCGCACGCCGCCAAAGAATTTCTAACCGTAACGCCGCTTCCTGTTATTTTAATTCCGTGGACAAATACCTGTCGTTTTGAGAGGTTTTTCGTTTGGGACCACCCGTAAGCAAAAGGTTAAAACAATTAATAAATATATTAAATAGAAAATAACTATATACACTATAAAGTAGTACACTTATAAGTACAGTAGTTTTATAAATCTGCTAATAAATAAACTAGTTTATTAATTAAGAAATATCCATATTACAAAAAATTAATGAATACTGAATGAGCAGCAAATAAGTGAATGAGTTGTCAATAGATGACAGCATTAGCTTGATAAAATGAACTGTATTGGAATTCAAAATAAAAGTAAGAATAATGATCAATTTAAAATTAAGGCTTTTGAGGTTATGATTCCAGTAACTAAGATACCATTTGGCAAGAAAATTATTCACATCTGAAATGAAACTCATATTATCAACTATATTCTATGAAAACTTTACAAAAATGAATAATACAACAAGCATTTGCAACATATAGCATAGCATTTTGCCAGGAGATACAAGCAATTAATCAGTAAAAGGAATAGTCTAATTTCTATTATCGATTAATGCTCGATTATATATTCAATACATATTTTATTAATTCTTTAAATTATTTTATAGTATTAATAATGATTATCATTTTATCTGTACGTATTAATAATCACTCGTTGTATTTTGAATGCAGTTTGTCTGGTTTTCATACCGTCTAATACTTTAGAATGGATTTACTAATTTATAATTTTTAAGAATGGCAACATGGACATATTACTCTTTAAGGTTGGCAACACCTTCTTTGCACATTATGTCAAGTTGGTTTAGCTGTTTGAATTTCTACACACGTGTAAGCAAATTCTATTTTTTCAATTTATTCAATACTTATTAGTTTTTAAATTTCTAAATCATTTTCATATATAGCACATAAGGGCTTCTATTCACCTTTCGTACACAGTAACAGGTCAATAAATAAAATGTGCTAATTGAAGCTGATGTATTGCAGGCCCCGTGAAGAATTAATTTACTATTCCAATTTTCTTTGATGTGTTCGTTTTAATTTTAATGGGTGAATTCCTGGTTTTTCATGCTCATGACTGACATACTCTTGAGATTTTTTCTA
This sequence comes from Amaurobius ferox, assembly GCA_951213105.1. Lineage (NCBI taxonomy): Eukaryota > Metazoa > Arthropoda > Arachnida > Araneae > Amaurobiidae > Amaurobius > Amaurobius ferox. The sequence goes on along the minus strand of OX578149.1, from coordinate 123,796,372 downwards.
GTTGGTATTTGAATACTTTTGTTTCTTATGGATGCTTTACCGTTTCTCTTCAATAATTTCATTTTAATGCATCTTTATTACTTACTAGCAGCATACCCGTTCTTCGTACGGAATATATAATATAAAGAAACTTATAATTCTCAATCATGTGCAAATTCTGCTAAAATATTAAATTTATTGCTCCTAAAGAGAAGTTTAAGAATATCTGTTCTCACTGTGCAAAATTATCTTCACGGGCAGATCTGAAGAATAAAACATCCTGGTCCCTTTTGTAAGCAAATTTACAAAAAAAAAGGAATTGAATCAATATATGCAACCCCGTACTACTTATATTGTCGCAGATTGGAAAATATGCCAGTGTGTTAGTAGAAGTTTACCCGTATTGCAATATGAGTCTCAAAAATATTTGGCAAAATGAAAGAGATGACATATAAAATTGAAAGTATCAAAAATCCCCGTAATCTTAATACCAGACGGTCGTAATTGATTCCAATATATATCAAAATATATGCCACTATATCTGTACTACTTATATTCTCGTAGATTGGAAGATATACCCATGCATTTGTAGAAGATTACTCGTACAACGTACTATATATGAGTTTCAACAATTTTCGTCATAATAAAACAATTCCATAATAATTTGAAAATATCAGTAATCCCTGAATCAACAGTCCCCGAAAATATCAATAATAATGATGTTTAAGCCTGAAGAGCGTAATTGATATTATCCAGTCAAAAATTCAATGTCAATGAAATTTATTTTATATACATACTTTTACTATTCAAATCGGAAAAGATTTAATAAAAACTATATGCCGCATAACATATTGGATCCGTTGCTAAGCTACATGATATCATTTGCTTTAAATAAATTGATTTAAATCATATCATCTGAATAATGCAATCTCCATGGAAGGTTTGGCAACATTTTCGTCAATTTAGCTATAGTTTAAAAAATCGCCAAATTTATCGCCAAGTGGGACTGTAGAACTGATAGTCCCATTTTGCGACAAATTGACTAAACATCATCACAAAACTATACCCTAACGAAACACAATTAATTTCATTTATTAAGCACGATTTTATCAATTTCATGATATTTTTATGGATTTAGAAATATTTTTACCAATTTGGTGATATTAAAAAAATTCCTTAAATGTGTTACTAAGTAGGATGGATGGACTTGACCGACAAATGCTACGGAAACATCATTTCAGTACTTTATTCTAAAAAAACAAATTTAATTTCATTGATTTGTGTCATTTTTATCAATTTGGAGACATTTCCGCTAATTTGGTAAAGTTTAAGAAAAGTTACCAAGTTATTTAGAGATATTCCGCCAAATTCATAGCTTTGAATTTGCAGATCTGAAGAATAAAATATCCTGATCCCGTTTGTATATACTAAATGAAAACACTAAAATTCTATAAGATACACCCTTTCTACTCTTTTTCTGTTTCAACAATCGGCGAAATGAATTTATTGGGTAAACACAATATATGAGCTTGAAACCTCTTTGCTAAAATAAATGAAAGTAATGTACGCAGTCCGCAATTTATATAATTAAAAGAACAATCAAACCGTTCATTTATAAAATATATTTTTACATCCACTTATTTATTTCACAAATAGAAAAAATCTGATGTGGGCAGCACATGACTTTCCCTGCAGACTTATATTAACGTTCTCTTTATTTCAACTAAATTTATTTCACTTTTAATTCAATTTTCGTTCTCATGCGGTAACCGGGCTTATTTTCAAAGGTGGCGTAGGGAAAGTACGAAAAACTGAAATATCTCGAGAACGGCTAGACCTAGTGTAATGGGGTTGGTCTTATTCTTTTCGTCGTTAAAAATTACGTATTAAATCAGCATTAAATGGATATATTTGAGTATAACCAGTTCTTTAGTTTAGATTTGGACGATTTCTGCGGGCCATTTTGCAAAAAAAGGCAGGTCATTCTTTTCCGAATCGTACCAAAATCTAATCAGCACCAAGGTAAACCACAAGTGACTCATCTACCGAATTTTGTGAAATTCGGTCCATCAGTTTTTCAGTTAGTGGATACAAGCTTTTGCGGGCCATTTCGCAAAAAAAAGCGGGTTCTTTTATTCCGAATCGTACCCAAAACTAATCAGCACCAGACTCGCTCACAAGTAACTTACCTACCAAATTTTGTGAAATTCGGTCCATTAGTTTTTTAGTTAGAGTGGATACAAAATCTGCACAGACAGACAGACACACACGCAGACGTCACGCTAAAAATAGTTTTTTCGTATTCTAGAGGTCTTGAAACGTGTAGATCCGTCGAAAACTCGAGTTGTGATTTTCGGCATGATTCCAATACTTTCCCTATACATTACCATGTATTGCAGGGAAAGTAAAAATAATAATAAATATTAACAACACATTTAATTTCATTCCGTTGCCGAGCAACATGATATCAGATAGAATCTTCCTCATAAAATGCGAAATTAAATAGCCATTTTGATTTCTTTATACTTTACATCGTTGAGTAAAAGCTTGTGAAAGATGAAACATGGAGGTAGATTTTTCCATTTAAATTCAAGTTTCAAACAATTTATGTTTTCTTATAGTGACTAATTATTGCAAAAATCCTGCATCAAACTCGGAAATAAAGTTTTATTTCATTTTAGCGTTTTAAACAAACGATTTTCATCCTTTCCGTTTGGATAAACCACGGAGTTGGAGAGTAGATCTCCTAAGAAAAAGTTCCGTTTTTCATTAATATCTCGAAAACCCCTGGTCTTAGAAACTCGAAACTTGGACAAAATTTATGGGGGTCTATTTCAAGGCTATACATAAAATTTCATTAAATTCGGTTCAGCCGTTTTCCCGTGATGATGAGACAAACGAAAATTTCGTTTTTTACTAATACCTCGAGAACCAGTGGTCGTAGAAACTCAAAACACGGACTAAATTTTAAGTGGGGCTATTTCCAGGCTACCCACAAAATTTCATCAAATTCGGTTCAGCCGTTCTTCCGTGATGATGGGACAAACAGACAGACAGACAGACAAATTTTCAATTTTATTTATATAGATAACTATCAACTAATCTCTAAGCTGCATTATATATATATATATATGTGTGTGTGTATATATATATATATATATATATAAATATATGGAATCGATCTTTTGTTTTGATCACCCTCAGTCTCTAAATTCATAGGGTATGACAAGCAATCTTTTCTTTTCTCCCGTTCCATCAATCTTTTACTTCACCAACATATTGTCTCATGTAAAGGCGTAACCATTCGCATCCTTAAATGCAGCTTTCAAATTATCTTAGAATAATTATGCTAGTTCCGGGTATTTCGTCTGAACTACAGTGAATTTCTCAGAATCTACTTCTATCCCATTCTAAAATAGGTTCATCTATATAAATAAAAATGAAAATCTGTCTGTCTGTCTGTCTGTCTGTCTGTCTGTCTGTCTGTCTGTCTGTCTGTCTGTTTGTCACACCATCACGGGAGAACGGCTGAACCGAATTTGATGAAATTTTGTGGGTAGCCCAGAAATAGCTCCACTTAAAATTATATCTGTGTTTGGAGTTTCTACGACCAGTGGTTCTCGAGATATTAGTAAAAAACGAAATTTTCGTTTGTCTCATCGTCCCGGAAAAACGGCTGAACCGAATTTAATGAAATTTGGTGAATAGCCTTGAAATATCCCCCCATAAATTTTGTCCAAGTTTCGAGTTTCTAAGACCTGGGGTTGTCGAGATATTAATGAAAAACGGAACTTTTTCCTAGGAGTTCTACTCCCTAACTCCGTGGTTTATCCAAACGAAAAGCTTGAAAATCGTTTGAAAGTAAATTAAAATTTAATCTCTGAGTTTGATGGGAGGTTTTTTGCGTTAATTAGTCACTTTCTGAAAACATGAATTGTTTGAAACATGATTTAAAGGGGAAATCTATCTCCATGGTTCATGGTTTATTTAAAACAAGCTTTTACGGAACAATGAGAAGTATAGAGAAATCAAAATCGTTATTTAATTTCGCAGTTTATGTTATAAGACATGACATATTTACCATGTTATAAGATTCTATCTTATGTTACTCAGAAACGCAATTAAATAAAATCTGTCTGTTAATTTTAATAATTATTTTTTCGATTTGAATAATAAATAAATGGATATAAAAATATATTTTAGAAAAGAACGATTTGATTTTTCTTATAGCATTTTTGACTGGATAATATCAATTACGGTCTTCAGGTTTAAAAATTATTATTATTTATATATTTGGGGATTATTGATTCAAGGATTATTGATATTTTCAAGTTATTATGCAATTATTTTATTATGACAAAAATTGTTTAAACTCATATATTGTATGTTGTACGAATCTTCTACAAATACACGTGTATATCTTTTAATCTACGAGAATATAAGTAGTACAGGTATATTGACATATGTTTTGATATATATTGGCATATATTGGAATCAATTACGACCTTCTGGTATGAAGAGTACGGATATTATTGATGTTTTCAATTTATTACGTCATCTCTTTTATTTTTGCAAATATTTTTGAGACGCATATTGTAATACGGGTAATCTTCTACTAACACATTGACATATTTTCTGATCTGCGACAATATAATTAGTACGGGGTTGCATATATTCATTCAATTCCTATTTTTTCTTCTGTAAATTTGCTTACAAAAGGGGGCAGGATGTTTTATTCTTCAGATCTGATCGTGAAGATAATTTTGCATAGTGAGAACATATATTCTTAAACTTCTCTTTAGGAGCAATAAATTTAATATTTTAACAGAATTTGCACATGATTGCGAACTTTAAGTTTCTTTAAATTATACACTCCGTACGAATAACGGGTGTGCTGTTAGTGGTTAATAAATTTTAACATTTTAGGAGGATATATCATGTTGCTCGGCATCGCAATTAAATTAAATGTGTTTGTTAATGTTTTTGTTATTTTTTTTCGATTTAAATAATAAATAAATGGATAAATGGATATAAAAGTATATCTTATGAATGGACGGTTTGATTTTTCTTTTAATTATATTAATTGCTGACTGCGTACATCCATTTCATTTGACAAAGAGTTTTCAAGCTTATATATTGTCTTTAGCTAATAAACTCATATGTTGTGTTTAGCCAATAAACTCATTTAGCCGATTGTTGAAACAGAGAAAGAGTAGAACGGGCATATGTTCTAATATAATTTTAGTGTTTTCATTTTGTATATACAAACGGGATCATGGTGTTTTTTTTATTCGTTGGATATGCAAATTCAGATCTTCGAATTTGGCGGGATATCGCTAACTTGGCAAATTTTCTTAAACGTTGACAAATTAACAAAAATGTCGCCAAATTGATAAAATTACGCTAAATCAATAAAATTAATTTTGATTGGTTAGAAGAGAGTACTGAAAAGATGTTTCGGTAACATTTGTTTGTCAATCCAACCGTTCTTCCTTATAACACATTTAGCAAATTTTTAAAATGTCGCCGAACTGATAAAAATGTTTGTAAAGCCTTAAAAACATCTTGAAATTGATAAAATTGCGCTAAATAAATTAAATCGATTGTGTGTTGTTAGGGGATAGCATTGTGGTGAAAATCGAATAACGTGATCCAGTAGTAAGTTATGCCTCAATCTCTAAAGTTATAGAAACTTTATAAATTGCCGAAATAAAAATAGCCTTTTAATCTGCAGACAATAATAAAAATATGATAAAAATATAATTTTTGATTTCTTTCATTTCAGTTTTTTATCGTCTTGCATAATATTAAAAAATATTTTTTTTAATCTGCAGACAATATTAGAAAAAATAAAAATTTGTTTCTTTCAGTTAAATTTTTATCGTCTGTCAAATATTATTACTATGTTTTTTACTGAGTGGCAATAATAGATTATTTGTTACTGACAAAAGCGTCATTTAGAATATCCTATGCATAAAAGTAGTCCATGTTTTTACCGACGGCTTCGTTTAGAATATTCTATGAGTAAAATAGTGAGTTTTTTTTACAAATTTAGAATTACTTTAATTTTTATTGTTATAGAGTTTGTTATAATGATCATATATTTTATTTAATGAGTATTATTCTAATATTTCAAAGTCATATTTTAATATAGTTGACAATATTTTATTTACTTGAATTAATGGAAGAATTATATTTTTGGAAAGTTGGTGTGGCTAACATTTATCACATCTTATTTAGTTCTTTTTAAATGCCTTCTCGAAAGCGTTCAAATATTGGTTCTTCAACATTGACAGCAAAAAGGAAAAGACTTTCCCGGGACGCTGAGAATCAGGAAAAAAGAGAGGCCCGATTGAATTATCAGAGAATTCTGCAGTCTACATCACGGGCAGCTGAATCTTCAAGTAAGCATGATCAACGTTTGGCAGTTGACCGTGAACGCCATGATGCATCAAGAATGTCGAAAACTAACGCTAAAAGACTGGAGCGTCAGATAATTGACCGTGAACGCCATGATGCATTAAGAAAGTCAGAAACTGACGCTAAAAGACTGGAGCGTCAGACAGTTGATCGTGAACGCCATGATACATTAAGAAAATCGGAAACTGGCGTTGAAAGACTGGATCGTCAGACAGCTGACCGTGAACGCCACGATACATTAATAAAGTCGGAAACTAGCGCTGAAAGACTAAATCGTCAGACAGCTGATCGTGAACGCCACGATGCATTAAGAAAGTCGGAAACTGACACTGAAAGACTGAAGCGTCAGACAGTTGACAGTGAACGCCATTATAAGTTAAGAAAGTCGGAAACTGACGATAAAAGACTGGAGCGTCTAACAGTTGACCGTGAACGCCACGATGCATTAAGAAAGTCGGAAACTGACGATAAGAGACTGGGGCGTCTGTCAATTGACCGTGAACGCCATGATGCATTAAGAAAGTCGGAAACTGACGATAAAAGACTGGGGCGTCTGACAGCTGACCGTGAACGCCACGATGCATTAAGAAAGTCAGAAACTGACGCTGAAAGACTGGAGCGTCAGACAGTTGACAGTGAACGCCATGATAAATTAAGAAAGTCGGAAACTGACGATGACAGATTGGAGCGTCTGACAGTTGACCGTAAGCGCCACAATGCATCAAGGAAGTCCGAAACTGTCGCTAAAAGACTGGAGCGTCAGACAATTGACTGTGAACGTCACGATGCATTAAGAAAGTTGGAAACTGACATTGAAAGGCTGGAGCGTCAGGCAATTGATAAAGAAAAGCAAGCGATACGAAGAATGAAGCCTTGGAGGGATAAACTGAACAGTGGTTATTTATATGAACCTTCATTTGACTATGTATCAGAGGGAAATATAGGTAAGATGGAAGAAATCTGCATCCACTGTCAAGCTCTGAAGTGGAAGGGGGAACCTAGAAATATTTGCTGTTCTTCTGGAAAAGTGAAGTTGGATCCAATGCAAGAACCGCCAGAGCCTTTAAAATCGTTACTAAATGGTAAACACCCTAAGTCAAAGCATTTCCTATCCAATATTAGGGGTTACAACAGTGCATTTCAAATGACTTCTTTCGGGGCAAATAAAATCTCAGAAGGCAACTTTATGCCCACCTTCAAGGTTCAAGGACAAATTTACCATTTAATTGGCTCAGTATTTCCCCCAGAAAATCAAGATTTCAAATATCTTCAAATATATTTTGTATCTGATGTGAAAAGTCAAGCTGATATAAGATTAAGTCATTTGCCAAATTTAAACCCTCAAATAGTTCAGGATTTGCAAACCATGCTGCATGAAAACAATTCATATGTGCGTAGTCTAAAAACAGCTTTGGAGTCGTACCCTAACGATAGTTCAAATTATAAAATTGTTATAAATGCAGACAGAAAACCTGCTCAAGAGCACAGAGGTATTTTTAATGCTCCCACTACAGATGAGGTGGCGGTAGTTTTGATTAGCCAAGAATGCAACAGAAGAGACATTGTGCTACACACTCGAGATAAAGGGTTGAAAAGAATATCCGAGACACACCGATCGTATGACGCGCTACAATACCCACTAATTTTTTATAGTGGAGATGATGGCTACAATTTTGCTGTTTATCATATTGACCCATCTACAGGTCTAAACAATAAGAATAAGAAAACATCTGCTCTAGAGTTTTACTCTTACCGTATGATGATTAGAAAAGACCATTATAATCATTTACACTTTTTCAGACAACTTCTCAGCCAATTTTGGGTTGACATGTATGCTAAAATAGAAACTGAGAGATTGACATTTATTAGAACCAATCAAAAAAGATTGAGAGTTGAAAATTACGTCCATCTTCGGGATGCTCTTAAGCACGATAAGAACACAGAAGACATGGGCCGCCTGGTGGTACTGCCATCCAGTTTTACTGCAGGCCCAAGATACATGCACGAAAGGACTCAAGATGCCTTTTGCTATGTTCGAAAATATGGTAGACCTGACCTTTTCATCACCATCACCACCAATCCGAAATGGAAGGAGATAGAAAACGAACTTCTACCGGGTCAATCATCTCAAGACCGACATGACATTATATCAAGAGTGTTTCACTTGAAATTAAAGAAACTCATGGCCCTTCTCACAAAAGCAAAGATCTTTGGAAATTGTCAATGCTATATGTATTCTGTAGAGTGGCAGAAACGTGGTCTCCCTCATACCCATATTCTGCTATGGCTCGAAGAAAAAATCCGACCCACACAAGTTGACGATGTGATTCGAGCTGAACTACCAAACCCATCCGAAGACCCAGATCTTTATAATATCATTAAATCACATATGGTACATGGTCCATGTGGGGAATTTAATCAGCAGTCCCCATGTATGAAAGATGGACAGTGCTCAAAGCGGTATCCTCGACGATTCGTTAACGAAACTATAACGGGCGATGATGGATACCCAACTTATAAGCGAAGAAATCCCTCGGCAGGTGGATTCACTGCCACAATCAGAGTTAAGAATCAGAACGTTGTAGTAGACAATAGATGGATAGTACCTTATTCACCTATACTTTCAAAAACATTCAGTACCCATATTAATATAGAATACTGCAGCAGCGTCAAGTCCATCAAATACATATGCAAATACATAAATAAAGGTAGTGATCAAGCATGCATTGAAGTACAGAATGAGCATGATGAAGTGTTGCGATATCAGTGTGGTAGATACATTAGCACATCGGAAGCTGTTTGGAGAATCCTGTCTTTTCCCATACATGAAAGATACCCGCCTGTAATTCATCTAGATATACATCTGGAAAACGGTCAGAGAGTGTATTTCAAACCACATTATGTCCAAGAGCGTATGGAGAATCCTAGAAATACCACACTTATGGCATTTTTTAATCTTTGCAAAGAAGATGAATTTGCTAGAAACCTGTTATACGAAGAAGTTCCTTCCTATTACACATTTAATAAACTAAGGGGAGTTTTTTGTCGTAGAAAACAGGGTAATCCTATTGAAGGGCATCCTGGTTTGCTAAGGCAATCTGTTATTGGACGGGTTTACACTGTCCATCCCAACAACAGCGAGTGCTTTTATCTGAGAATGTTACTTCATACTGTTGCTGGACCTAAGTCATTTAACGAACTAAAGCATGTTGATGGAATTGAAAGAACCAGTTTTCAGGAAGCTTGCGAGGCATTGGGCCTGCTTGAGAATGACTTGCACTGGGATAACACCTTGGAGGAAGCAAGTGTGACTGATAGCTCACCCAAGTTAAGACAACTATTTGCTATCATGTTAGTTTTCTGCAGCCCTTCTAATCCCATGCGTTTGTGGTCATCATTTAGACAGAACTTCTCTGAAGATATCTCAAATTATATTCAGAGGCATTTTCCAGACACAACACCTAATGCTGAGCATGTATACAATAGATGCCTCGCATTGATTCAAGATATTGTTTTATCTATAGGGGGAAAAACACTTGAGAAGTATGGCTTGCCGCTTCCCCAAATATCTGATGGAAAGGATCTTAATAAAGACTATAACAGAGAAATATCTTTCAATCATGAAGAAATGATCATGTATGTAAATGAAAATGAACCAAAGTTGACTCAAGAGCAGAAATGCATTTATTCAAAAATACTAGATAGTGTTAAAAATAGTTCAGGACAAATATTTTTCATGGACGCCCCTGGTGGAACAGGGAAAACATTTTTAATAAATATTCTCCTTGCCACTGTTAGAGGTGATGGCAAAATAGCATTGGCTGTGGCTTCTTCTGGAATCGCAGCGACTTTGCTTCCGGGTGGAAGAACTGCCCATTCAACCTTCAAGATCCCAATTGAAATTGAGCATATGGAATACCCTGTTTGTAATATATCCAAAAATAGCAACATGTCTGCAGTTCTTAAAGATTGTTCTCTGATTATTTGGGACGAATGTACCATGTCTCACAAGAAATCTGTTGAGGCATTGGATAGGACATTGAGGGATATTTTGAACTCCAACCGAGTTATGGGAGGTATCACAGTTTTATTTTCCGGAGACTTTCGTCAAACTCTGCCAGTAGTTCCAAGAGGAACAAGAGCCGATGAAGTGAACGCCTGTCTTAAACGATCGAGGCTATGGCCTCAACTAAAGAAATTGTCTTTATCAAAAAATATGAGGGTTCTTCGGGCACCAAACTCTGATAATGAACAATTTTCTGATTTATTACTTCAAATTGGCCAAGGAAATATTCATGAAATAGGAGGTGAAATATATCTAACTCCTACTCTTTGTACAGTAGTGGATACTCTTGAGCAACTGATATCATCTGTTTACCCTGATATCAACAACCTTGCATCTAAATCTAACAGCTGGGTGTGTGAACGCTCCATATTAACCCCAAAAAACGATCAAGCGGCTACAATCAATAGCACTCTCATATGCCGTTTTAAAGCACAGGAAATGGTATACATGTCTGTCAATACTGTAATAAATCAAGATGAAGCGGTTCACTATCCAACAGAATTTCTTAATTCTATTACTGCACCTGGACTCCCTGCTCATAAAATTGTATTGAAGGTTGGGGCTCCAATTATGCTACTTAGAAATTTGAATCCGCCAAAACTTTGTAATGGAACACGATTACGAGTGCAGGTGTTGTACAAACACGTTATTGAAGCTATAGTTCTTACAGGATGCGGTAAAGGAGAATCTGTCTTCATTCCCAAAATACCACTTATACCCAGTAACTATCCTTTTGAATTTAAGAGACTTCAATTTCCAGTGAGTCTTTGCTTTGCAATGACGATAAATAAGTCGCAAGGGCAGACATTCAACACTGTAGGCATAGATCTAAGTACTTGCTGCTTTTCACATGGTCAACTGTATGTTGCCTGCTCAAGGGCCATAAATGAAAGATCTCTCTTTATTTATGCCCCTAATAAAAAGACCAAAAATGTAGTCTATAAAGAAATAATTGTTTAACTGTAAAACTGTTATTATTTAACTGTAAAATCATTATTGTTTGTATAAATACAATTGTTGATTGATAATGTATTGTTTTCTTTTCTGATTGGGATAATTATTATAAAACTTCATAAAGAACCCAAAATATTAAAACTTTACTGCAAATTGTAATTTAAGATTTTTTGTATTATATATTCCGTACGAAGAACGGGTATACTGCTAGTATATCTATATAAATAAAAATGAAAATCCGTCTGTCTGTCTGTCTGTCTGTCTGTCTGTTTGTCACACCATCACGGGAGAACGGCTGAACCGAATTTGATGAAATTTTGTGGGTAGCCCAGAAATAGCACCACTTAAAATTATATCCGTGTTTTGAGTTTCTACGGCCAGTGGTTCTCGAGATATAAGTAAAAAACGAAATTTTCGTTTGTCTCATCATCACGAAAAAACGGCTGAACCGAATTTAATGAAATTTGGTGAATAGCCTTGAAATATCCCTCCATAAATTTTGTCCAAGTTTAGAGTTTCTAAGACCTGGGGTTGTCGAGATATTAATGAAAAACGGAACTTTTTCCTAGGAGTTCTACTCCCTAACTCCGTGGTTTATCCAAATGAAAAGCTTGAAAATCGTTTGAAAGTGAATTAAAATTTAATCTCTGAGTTTGATGGGAGATTTTTTGCGTTAATTAGTCACTTTCTGAAAACATGAATTGTTTGAAACATGATTTAAAGGGGAAATCTATCTCCATGGTTCATGGTTTATTTAAAACAAGCTTTTACGGAACAATGAGAAGTATAGAGGAATCAAAATCGTTATTTAATTTCGCAGTTTATGTTATAAGACATGACATATTTAACATGTTATAAGATTCTATCTTATATCATGTTACTCAGAAACGCAATTAAATTAAATCTGTCTGTTAATTTTAATAATTATTTTTTCGATTTGAATAATAAATAAATGGATATAAAAATATATTTTAGAAAAGAACGATTTGATTTTTCTTATAGCATTTTTGACTGGATAATATCAATCACGGTCTTCAGGTTTAAAAATTATTATTATTTATATTTTCGGGGATTATTGATTCAAGGATTATTGATATTTTCAAGTTATTATGCAATTATTTTATTATGACAAAAATTGTTTAAACTCATATATTGTATGTTGTACGAATCTTCTACAAATACACGTGTATATCTTTTAATCTACGAGAATATAAGTAGTACAGGTATATTGACATATGTTTTGATATATATTGGCATATATTGGAATCAATTACGACCTTCTGGTATAAAGAATACGGATATTATTGATGTTTTCAATTTATTACGTCATCTCTTTTATTTTGGCAAATATTTTTGAGACGCATATTGTAATACGGGTAATCTTCTACTAACACATTGGCATATTTTCTGATCTGCGACTATATAATTAGTACGGGGTTGCATATATTCATTCAATTCCTATTTTTTCTTCTGTAAATTTGCTTACAAAAGGGGCCAGGATGTTTTATTCTTCAGATCTGATCGTGAAGATAATTTTGCATAGTGAGAACATATATTCTTAAACTTCTCTTTAGGAGCAATAAATTTAATATTTTAACAGAATTTGCACATGATTGCGAACTTTAAGTTTCTTTAAATTATACACTCCGTACGAATAACGGGTGTGCTGTTAGTGGTTAATAAATTTTAACATTTTAGGAGGATATATCATGTTGCTCGGCATCGCAATTAAATTAAATGTGTTGTTAATGTTTTTATTATTTTTTTTCGATTTAAATAATAAATAAATGGATAAATGGATATAAAAGTATATCTTATGAATGGACGGTTTGATTTTTCTTTTAATTATATTAATTGCTGACTGCGATCAATTTCATTTATTTTGGCAAAGAGTTTTCAAGCTTATGTCGTATTTAGCTACTAAACTCATATATTGTGTTTAGCCAATAAATTCATATAGCCGATTGTTGAAACAGAAAAAGAGTAGAGCGGGTATATATTCTAATACAATTGTAGTGTTTTCATTTAGTATATTGAAACGGGATAAGAATGTTTCATTCAGATCTGCAAATTCAAAGCTACGAATTTGGAGGGATATCGCTAATTTGACAACTTTTCTTAAACTTTGCCAAATTGGCGGAAATGTCGCCAAATTGATATAAACGACACACAAACAGCTGCCATAAACCTTCGGGTTGGTCGTGTGGCTTGGGTCTTCTACATATCAATGAAATTTTTTTTTGTTTTGTTAGAAGAGAGTACTGAAATGATGTTTGGTTAGCATTTATCTGTCAGACCAACCATCCTACTTAGTAATACATTTAGTGAATTTTTAAAATGTCACCAAATTGATAAAAATGTTTTCAAATCTATAAAAATATCTTGAAATTGATAAAATTGCGCTACATAAATGATATCAATTGTTTTTTTGTTAGGGGATAGTATTGCGATGATATTTCGTCAATTTGTCGCAAAGTGGAACTGTCAGTTCTACAGTCCCACTTGGCGATAAATTTGGCGATTTTTTAAAATGTCGCTAATTTGACGAAACTGTCGCCAAATGTTCCATAGAAATATAACTATTTAGACGATATTTTTTCTACCAATTTATTTGAAGCAAATGATATCATGTCGCTTAGCAACGGATTTAAATCCAATGTGTTTATGCGGCAGACGATTTTTATTAAATCCTTTCCGATTTGAATAATGAAGATATGTATATAAAATAAATTTCATTGCCATTTCATTTTGGACTGGATAATATCAATTATACTCTTCAGGTTTAAACATTATTATTATTGATATTTTCCGGAATTATTGATTCAGGGATTATTGATATTTTTAAGTTATTACGCCATTGTTTTATTGCGGCAAAAATTGCTGACACACGCATATTGTACGTTGTACGAGTAATCTTCTAGCAATGCACGGGTATATCTTCTAACCTACGAGAATATATGTAGTACAGGTATATTGGAATATATTTTACATATATTGGCATATATATTGGAATCAAGTACAGTCTTCTGGTATGAAGATTAAGGGGATTAATTATATATTCAATTTATTACGTCGTCTGTTGTATTTTACCAAAAAACATTTGAGACTCATATTGCAAACCGGGTAATCTTCTACTAATAATCGGACATTATAAGTAGTACGTGTATATCTTCCCATATAATTTTAGCACTTTAATTTTGACATATATTGGAATAAATGACTGTCTTCAGATTTAAAGATTACAGGTTTATTGGTATTTTCAATTTATACATGTAATCTACTAATACAGGTTATATTTTCTAATATTCGCGTATATAATTAGTACGGGTCCCATACAATTTTAACGCTTTTATTTTGCACTAGCAGCATACCCGTTCTTCGTACGGAGTATATAATATAAAGAAACTTGAAATTCATAATCATGCCCAAATTCTTATAGTATACTAAATGACATGTTTAATCAAAAAATTCTGTTAAAATATTTAATATAATGCTCCTAAAAAGAAGTTTAAGAATCTCTGTTCTTGCTATATAAAATTATCTTCATGGACATATCTGAAGAATAAAACATCTTGGACCCCTTATGTAAGCAAAAAAAAAAAAAATATGGAATTGAATCAATATATGCAAAATAAAAGCGTTAAAATTGTATGGGACCCGTACTAATTATATACGCGAATATTAGAAAATATAACCTGTATTAGTAGATTACATGTATAATTTGAAAATACCAATAAACCCGTAATCTTTAAATCTGAAGACAGTCATTTATTCCAATATATGTCAAAATTAAAGTGTTAAAATTATATGGGAAGATATACACGTACTACTTATAATGTCCGATTATTAGTAGAAGATTGCCCGTTTTGCAATATGAGTCTCAAATGTTTTTTGGTAAAATACAACAGACGACGTAATAAATTGAATATATAATTAATCCCCGTAATCTTCATACCAGAAGACTGTACTTTATTCCAATATATATGCCAATATATGTCAAAATGTATGCCAATATACCTGTACTACTTATATTCTCGTAGGTTAGAAGATATACCCGTGCATTCCTAGAAGATTACTCGTACAACGTACAATATGCGTGTGTCAGCAATTTTTGCCGCAATAAAACAATGGCGTAATAACTTAAAAATATCAATAATAATAATGTTTAAACCTGAAGAGTATAATTGATATTATCCAGTCCAAAATGAAATGGCAATGAAATTTATTTTATATACATATCTTCATTATTCAAATCGGAAAGGATTTAATAAAAATCGTCTGCCGCATAAACACATTGGATTTAAATCCGTTGCTAAGCGACATGATATCATTTGCTTCAAATAAAATGGTAGAAAAAATATCGTCTAAATAGTTATATTTCTATGGAACATTTGGCGACAGTTTCGTCAAATTAGCGACATTTTAAAAAATCGCCAAATTTATCGCCAAGTGGGACTGTAGAACTGACAGTTCCACTTTGCGACAAATTGACGAAATATCATCACAATACTATCCCCTAACAAAAAACAATTAATATCATTTATGTAGCGCAATTTTATCAATTTCAAGATATTTTTATAGATTTGAAAACATTTTTATCAATTTGGTGACATTTTAAAAATTCGCTAAATGTATTACTAAGTAGGATGGTTGGTCTGACAGATAAATGCTAACCAAACATCATTTCAGTACCCTCTTCTAACAAAACAAAAAAAAATTTCATTGATATGTAGAAGACCCAAGCCACACGACCAACCCGAAGGTTTATGGCAGCTGTTTGTGTGTCGTTTATATCAATTTGGCGACATTTCCGCCAATTTGGCAAAGTTTAAGAAAAGTTGTCAAATTAGCGATATCCCTCCAAATTCGTAGCTTTGAATTTGCAGATCTGAATGAAACATTCTTATCCCGTTTCAATATACTAAATGAAAACACTACAATTGTATTAGAAGATATACCCGCTCTACTCTTTTTCTGTTTCAACAATCGGCTATATGAATTTATTGGCTAAACACAATATATGAGTTTAGTAGCTAAATACGATATAAGCTTGAAAACTCTTTGCCAAAATAAATGAAATTGATGTACGCAGTCAGCAATTAATATAATTAAAAGAAAAATCAAACCGTCCATTCATAAGATATACTTTTATATCCATTTATCTATTTATTTATTATTTAAATCGAAAAAAAATAATAAAAACATTAACATACACATTTAATTTAATTGCGATGCCGAGCAACATGATATATCCTCCTAAAATGTTAAAATTTATTAACCACTAACAGCACACCCGTTATTCGTACGGAGTGTATAATTTAAAGAAACTTATAGTTCGCAATCATATGCAAATTCTGTTAAAATATTAAATTTATTGCTCCTAAAGAGAAGTTTAAGAATATATGTTCTCACTATGCAAAATTATCT
This sequence comes from Amaurobius ferox, assembly GCA_951213105.1. NCBI lineage: Eukaryota > Metazoa > Arthropoda > Arachnida > Araneae > Amaurobiidae > Amaurobius > Amaurobius ferox. The sequence goes on along the minus strand of OX578149.1, from coordinate 123,779,526 downwards.
TCACGATCAGATCTGAAGAATAAAACATCCTGCCCCCTTTTGTAAGCGAATTTACAGAAAAAAAAATAGGAATTGAATGAATATATGCAACCCCGTACTAATTATATTGTCGCAGATCAGAAAATATGCCAATGTGTTAGTAGAAGATTACCCGTATTACAATATGCGTCTCAAAAATATTTGCCAAAATAAAAGAGATGACGTAATAAATTGAAAACATCAATAATATCCGTACTCTTTATACCAGAAGGTCGTAATTGATTCCAATATATGCCAATATATATCAAAACATATGTCAATATACCTGTACTACTTATATTCTCGTAGATTAAAAGATACACACGTGTATTTGTAGAAGATTCGTACAACATACAATATATGAGTTTAAACAATTTTTGTCATAATAAAATAATTGCATAATAACTTGAAAGTATCAATAATCCTTGAATCAATAATCCACGAAAATATAAATAATAATAATTTTTAAACCTGAAGACCGTAATTGATATTATCCAGTCAAAAATGCTATAAGAAAAATCAAATCGTTCTTTTCTAAAATATATTTTTATATCCATTTATTTATTATTCAAATCGAAAAAATAATTATTAAAATTAACAGACAGATTTAATTTAATTGCGTTTCTGAGTAACATGATATAAGATAGAATCTTATAACATGTTAAATATGTCATGTCTTATAACATAAACTGCGAAATTAAATAACGATTTTGATTCCTCTATACTTCTCATTGTTCCGTAAAAGCTTGTTTTAAATAAACCATGAACCATGGAGATAGATTTCCCCTTTAAATCATGTTTCAAACAATTCATGTTTTCAGAAAGTGACTAATTAACGCAAAAAATCTCCCATCAAACTCAGAGATTAAATTTTAATTCACTTTCAAACGATTTTCAAGCTTTTCGTTTGGATAAACCACGGAGTTAGGGACTAGAACTCCTAGGAAAAAGTTCCGTTTTTCATTGATATCTCGACAACCCCAGGTCTTAGAAACTCAAAACTTGGACAAAATTTATGGGGGGATATTTCAAGGCTATTCACCAAATTTCATTAAATTCGGTTCAGCCGTTTTTTCGTGATGATGAGACAAACGAAAATTTCGTTTTTTACTAATATCTCGAGAACCACTGGTCGTAGAAACTCAAAACACAGATATAATGTTAAGTGGGTCTATTTCTGGGCTACCCACAAAATTTCATCAAATTCGGTTCAGCCGTTCTCCCGTGATGGTGTGACAAACAGACAGACAGACAGATTTTCATTTTTATTTATATAGATTACTTAATAAATTAAAAATGTCAATAATCCCTGCCATCTTCATACCCGAAGGCTTGATTCCAATATATGCCAATATACATGCACTACTTATATTCTCTTAGATTAGAAGATATACCCGTGCATTTGTAGAAAATTACTCGTACAACGTACAATATATGAGTTTCAACAATTTTTGCCGCAATAAAACAATGCCATAAGAAATTGAACATATCAATAATCTCTGAATCAATAATCCCCGAAAACATCAATAATAATAATGTTTAAACATGAAGATCGTAATTGATATTACCCAGTCAAAAATACGATGGCAATGAAATTTATTTTATATACATATCTTCATCATTAAAATCGTAAAAGATTTAATAAAAACTTCTTCCTCATAAACACATTAAATTTAAATCCGTTGTTAAGCGACATGTTATGATTTGCTTCAAATAAATTGGTGGTCAAAATATCGTCTGAATATCTCTAATGAAAGTTTGGTGACATTTTAAAAAATCGCCAAATTTATCGCCAAGTGGGACTGTAGAACTGACAGTCCCACTTGGCGATAAATTGACGGACCATCATCAAAATATTATCCCCTAAAAAAACACAATTTCGTTTATATAGGGCAATTTATCAATTTCAAAATATGTTTATGGATTTATAAATATTTTTATCAATTTGGTGACATTTTAAAAATTCGCTAAATGTGTTACTAAGTAGGGCGGTTGGACTGACAGACAAATGCTACCGAAACACCATTTCAGTACTTTCTTTTAACAAAACAAAATAAATTTCATTGATTTACGTCATTTTTATCAATTTGGGGACATTTCAATCATTTTGGTAACTTTTATGAAATTTGCCAAGTTAGCGATATCCAGCCAAATTCGTAGCTCTAAATTCGCAGATCTGAATAAAATATCGTGATCCAGTTTGTATATACTAAATGAAAACACTAAAATATTGTTAGAAGATATACCCATTCTACTCTTTTTCTGTTTGAACAATTGGATAAATTAATTTATTGGGTAAACAAAATATGAGTTTATTAGCTAAACACAATATATAAGCTTAAAACCTCTTTGCTAAAATAAATGAAAGTGGTGTATGCAGTTCGCAATTAATATAATTAAAAAAAAATCAAACCGTTCATTTATAAGATATATTTTAATACCCATTTATTTAATATTCAAATCGAAAAAATAATAATAATCATTAGCAAACATATTTAATTTCATTCCTTGGCCGAGCAACACGATATAAGATAGAATCTTCCTCATAAAATGCGAAATTAAATAACCATTTTAATATCTTTATACTTCTAATCGTTGAGTAAAAGCTTGTGAAATACAAAACATGGAGGTAGATTTTTCCATTTAAATTCATGTTTCAAACAATTCATGATTTCAGATAGTGACTATTTAATGCATAAATCCTGCATCAAACTCAAAAATAAAGTTTTAATTCCCTTTGACGTTTTAAACAAACGATTTTTATCCTTTGCGTTTGGATAAACCACGGAGTTGGAGAGTAGAACTCCTATAAAAAAAGTTCCGTTTTTCATTAATATCTCGACAACCCCTGGCCTTAGAGACTCGAAACTTGGGCAAAATTTATGGGGGGCTATTTCAAGGCCATCCACGAAATTTCATTAAATTCGGTTCAGCCGTTCTCTCTTGATGATGAGATAAACGAAAGTTTGGTTTTTTACTAATATCTCGAGAACCACTGGTCGTAGAAATTTCAAACATAGACAAAATTTTAAGTGGGGCTATTTCTAGGCTACCCACAAAATTTCATCAAATTCGGTTCAGCCGTTCTCCCGTGATGATGGGACAAACAGACAGACAGACAGATTTTCAATTTTATTTATATAGATATATTGATTCAATTCCATATTTTTTTTTTATATTTGCTTACATAAGGGGTCCAAGATGTTTTATTCTTCAGATATGTCCATGAAGATAATTTTATATATCAAGAACAGGGATTCTTAAACTTCTTTTTAGGAGCATTATATTAAATATTTTAACAGAATATTTTGATTAAACATGTCATTTAGTATACTATAAGAATTTGGGCATGATTATGAATTTCAAGTTTCTTTATATTATATACTCCGTACGAAGAACGGGTATGCTGCTAGTATTCTATATAAATAAAATTGAAAATCTGTCTGTCTGTCTGTTTGTCCCATCATAACAGGAGAACGGCTGAACCGAATTTCATGAAATTTAGTGGGTAGCCTAGAAATAGCCCCACTTAAAATTTAGTTTGTTTTTTGAGTTTCTACGACCAGTGGTTCTCGAGATATTAGTGAAAAAACAAATTTTCGTTTGTCTGATCATCACCGACAAACGGCCAAACCGAATTTAATGAAATTTTGTGGATAGCCTTGAAATAGCCTCACATAAATTTAGTCCAAGTTTCGAATTTCTAAGATCCGGGGTTGTCGATATATTAATGAAAAACGGAACTTTTTCCTAGGAGTTCTACTCTCCAACTGCGTGGTTTATCCAAACGGAAAGGATAAAAATCGTTTGCTTAAAACGTCGAAATGGAAGTAAAACTTTATTTCCGAGTTTGTTGCAGGATTTTTGCATTAATTAGTCACAATCGGAAAACATGAATTGTATGAAACATAAATTTTAATGGAAAAATCTACCTCCATGGTTTATCTTCCACAAGCTTTTACTCAACGATGTAAAGTATAAAGAAATCAAAATGGCTATTTAATTTTTGCATTTTATGAGGGAGATTCTATATAATATCATGTTGCTCGGCAACGGAATGAAATTAAATGTGTTGTTGTTATTATTATAATTTATTATTATTTTTTATATTTCAATAATAAATAAATGGATGTAAAAATATATTTTTTAAATGAACGGTTTAATTTTTCTTTTAATTATGTAAAATGCGGACTGCGTACATCACTTTCATTTATTTTAGCAAATAGGTTTTAAGCTCATATATTGGGTTTAGCCAATAAACTCATATATTGTGTTTACCCAATAAATTCATTTAGCCGATTGTTGAAGAAGAAAAAGAGTAGAACGGGTGTATTTTTTAATACAATTTTAGTGTTTTCAGTAAATATATACAAACGGGATCAGGATATTTTATTCTTCAGATCTGCAAATTCAGAGCTACGAATTTAGCGGAATATCTATAAGTAACTTGATATCTTTTCTTAAAATTTACCAAATTAGCGGAAATGTCTCCAAATTTATAAAATGACGCAAATCAATGATTTGTTTTTTTAGAATAGAGTACTGAAATGATGTTTCGGTAGCATTTGTCGGTTAGTCCATCCATCCTACTTAGTAACACATTTAACGAATTTTTTTAATATCACCAAATTGATAAAAATATTTGTCAATCCATAAAAATATCAAGAAATTGATAAAATCGCTCTTAATAAATGAAATTAATTGTGTTTTGTTAGGGGAGAGTATTGTGATGATGTTTAGTCAATTTGTCGCAAAATGGGACTATCAGTTCTACAGTCCCACTCGGCGATAAATTTGGCGATTTTTTAAGTTATCGCTAAATTGACTAAAATGTCGCCAAACCTTCCATGGAGATCGCATTATTCAGACGATATGATTTCCATCAATTTATTTGAAGCAAATGATATCATGTCGCTTAGCAACGGATCCAATGTGTTATGCGGCATACGATTTTATATTAAACCTTTCCCGATTTGAATAATAAAGTTATGTATATAAAATAAATTTCATTGACATTGCATTTTTGACTGGATAATATCAATTACGGTCTTCAGGTTTAAACATTATTATTATTGATATTTTCAGGGACAGTTGACTCAGGGATTATTGATATTTTCAAGTTTTTATGCCATTGTTTTATTATGACGAAAATTGTTGAAACTCATATATAGTACGTTGTAGGAGTAATCTTCTACAAATGCACGAGTATATCTTCTAATCTACGAGAATATAAGTAGTACAGGTATATTGGCATATATTTTGATATATATTGGCATATATTGGAATCAATTACGACCTTCTGGTAGAAAGATTACGAGGATTATTGATATTTTCAATTTATTACATGATCTATTTTATTTTGGCAAATATTTTTGAGACTCATATTGTAATACGGGTAATCTTCTACTAACACAATGGCAAATTTTCTAATCTGCGACAATATAAGTAGTACGGGGTTGTTGTTGTTGAGACCCAGACCGTCCGACCTACCAGAAAGGTGTAAAGTAACTGTTTGGACGGCCGGGAAGTGCCACCGAATTTAAACAGGAACCCAGTGAGGGAGGCATCCATAGGGACCGTACCCTTCTTCCCCTTCCACCATCCTCTCGGAAGGACTTACGGACCCACATGTTTAACGTGATCGTACTGCGCATGAAAACGGCGGCAGTTCTGGCAGCGGCGAGAATCGCGCGCAAATTACTGGGCTACCGCGCCCGAAAAGTGCCAACAACACGCGGTGTTCCCAGGTGGAGTAGTACGGGGTTGCATATATTGATTCTATTCCTTTTTTTTTTTGTAAATTCTGCTTACAGAAGGGGCCAGGATGTTTTATTCTTCAGATCTGCCCGTGAAGATAATTTTGCATAGTGAGAACAGATATTCTTAAACTTCTCATTATGAGCAATAAATTTAATATTTTAACAGAATTTGCACATAATTGCGAATTATAAGTTTTTTATATCATATACTCCGTACGAAGAACGGGTATGCTGCTTGTCTCTAATATAGTTAAGAGGTGATTTTCAGATTTTAAATTTTCCTCTTTTTCAGCTTCTTCTCTAAAGAGCGGGTCGTCTACCAGATTGACTTCATTCGTTTCTTTACATTTTTTGACACGGACGGCATTTACTACTTCAGCTCAAACATTCGATTTTCATTCTTTGCATTTTGAAATATGGCTGCAGTTTTCTTTCTCAAAAGATAGGTACAGAAAAGCAAGTTCCCCAAACTGAAGTTTTATCCTATCTCGATTCAAATGATTTGCAATCACTGCCGCTTTCGTGACAAAGTGGCCCAATTTACAATCTATCTCAACCTCTGATTGCGGTAATGAAACGATCTAATTATTCAAAAGATATTTTACCCATACATCTTCTCCGCTTATCATCTGAGAAGTGGCATATTTTTGGCGTACAACGACTATGGAGTTCCCAGAAATAAATGACGGCATGGACTCACGATTGTATCAAAAGTTATTAGTAGTTTTAGAGTAACATTACATTTTCAAAATAGGTTAAGGAAATATAATCGATATTTAATTATCAATTTCTATTCTCTTTCTTTTGATTTAACTACAGTTGATTATCTTCTCGGAAAAGACACTCTGCAGAGGCATGCACACACTATCGACATGGAATTTTATTGCCACATTCAGCAGAAATTTCCTGAATTTTTGTTCTGATTTAGATTTTCCAACCTACTCTCTATACAGACCCATATCCAAAATTCTAGAAAATTGAAATCAGCGTTTGATGTTAGCTACTCCTCTGCCGATATGAAATTTGGGCAATTTTGTTTCCAAATTCGTACTCGTGTTGCCTTGTGTTCTGATATCGAGTCTTGTTGAAAAGCGAACGAATCATTCTTGAACATCTTTTTGGCTTATTAAATCATGTGAGCTTTTAAATAACTTTCTAAATAGTACTTCTGACCACTTTTGACTGCTTTTATAATAAAGAGAAGAAGCAGTTTGCTTCTTCTGCTAATACCTTCCCATAAAATTAGAGGAAGAGATTTCGGGAACCTTTTAATAGCTCTTTTTGTGGAAGGAATATCCTTAATTGGCTTCGAGTAAATCCTGACATTTTAGTTGGTATGCGATTCTTGTAAAGAAAACACTTATTCATTTGAAGAGACGGTGTATCACGTTTCCTCAGTAGTAGTTTACATATTCTTACTCTTCGTTCTTTGTTTTTCCCAGTTAATTCACGAATTCCTTATTTCCAATAAGTAATTTTAATTTTAAACCTTAATTATTAATTATTACAACTACATTTTTTTGACAAATGACATATTTCTGAGAGATTCAAACATTTCGGCAAATTTTTTCACGTATAATTTTTTTTCTCTTTTTTTTGTGTGTGTGTGTGTTATAGCAATCAGTTTTGTACTAGTACTCAGTTTTCATCTACCATGCTGCTTTAGTTTTACATCGCCTGTGTTTCTGAGCCTCATTAATGTCCTTTCAGTTGGACTCATCTAAATCCTTTAAATCACTTGGACTCATCTAAATGCTTTAAATTTTTCAACATTCCCCATTTTCTCTTACCTTTTAAGTGTAATTTCAATATCACATGTCTTTTGTCGTTTTTTATCCACATCAATAAATCTGAAGAATAAGCACTGTTTTAAAATGCTGTGATCCTGTAAATTTTAGTTCGAAAACAATATCTAGTGTTTCCATTCTGAAAACAGTCATAGAAAGGATTCAAATGAAGTTTTTCTTTACTCATCGCCTCGGTGTCTCTGAGAATTGGCATGTTTACCCCGTTTATCTTCTCTATAATGGTGTGGAGGACAAATGCCTCGTCTTCTGACTTCTTGAGAATTCTATGTACGGCTTCCATTTTCTCTAATTTGGGACATTGAGCTTTGAAATGATCAACTGTTCCACATCACAACAATGGAGCTGTTTTCTCCTCTCTAACACATTTCGTTGCTGTTTTCTCCTCTCTAACACATTTCGTTGCTGTTTTCTCCTCTCTAACACATTTCGTTGCTGTTTTACATTTTAAATAATATTAATTCTCCGATGAAGGGAAGCGATTATCTCCATTTTCATGCTGTTTCATGTTCTCGTTTGTGGATTTGAGTCGCCACTTCCTTTCTGTATTGTTCTTTTGATCGGAAAAATACAGTATTGATTTCATCATTTACCTAAAATCTCTGAATTCTTTGATCTTTTCCATCAATTTGGTTTAGTCCATTCATCTAGGAAATGTTCCTTGAATTCATCGGGTAATTTTTTCTTTATGGGGTTAGTTATTATGTGGTAAACCAAATTACCGGCATAAAGAATTCGAATTTGTCGTTAACTCTCGTCACGCTTTAAAACAGAAGTATTACTTGAGTCGAAAATTTCGACGGGTGCCCTCCAAAATGCTTCTGTTTCTGAAACAGAAAACTCCTCGCTGTATATAACAAAATATTTATTACGTACATATTTATTTACATGTTTAAAATTCAAATTTCTAATCATTTGATCTGGTGTTGATTTCATACTACATTCAAAAATCCTCTGGCTCCAACACAAACTCTTTAATTAGTGTTCTCAGACATTTTTCAGTGAAACTACTAAACTGCTGCAGAATCCAATTCGATAAGAGCTTGCATTTTCGTCCCAGTAGCTCAAAGGTAGAGCGCCGGCTGGCCAGTTCGGAGATCCAAGGTTCAATTCCCGTGTGAGGCAGCAAGGTTTCAAATCAATCCAGTAGGTTAGTCCAAATATGTCGAAGTTCTGAAAGTGATCCTAGTACGACTATTGCAGATTTGGTGGACTCTGGAAGATTGACCGCCGATTTCAAATCGAGAGGATAACGACTACGTAGAATACTAACCTCAGGTAAAATTAGCAGGAAGTGGTCAGTCAGATTGTCAGTTGCCCGCCATAGGACATCAGAGGGTGGAGAATGCAGAGTCCATTTCTAAGATAAGAGCTTGCAATTTCGTCCCAGTAGCTAAACGCTAGAGCGTCGGCTGGTCAGTTCGAGGATCCAGGGTTCGATTGCGGTTGGGGTAGCACGGCTCTCTGTCCGTGAAAACCTGCTAAATTCTGCATACAAAATTTAAAAGTCTACCAACGATGAGCTCGATTTTTCTAGTGACTGCGTGGTTGCCGTCAAATCGATTTTAGTCTTGAATCAATTTTGGTTTTGAATCAAACTGATCTTTAAAACCGTATTTATATGCAAGGATTTTTTTTCTAACAAAACGCAGACGAAGTTTTGACCAAAAAATGAATAACAAAGTTCTTTGTTTTCTATAAAACTTCTTTTTTGTTGAAAAATAATCAAATATGAATTTGTGCGGCGATAACTATAGACAATTTTAGGCATGGGTAAATACACATGGCGGCAAAATTAGGGACAGCCATGTTAAACTAAAATTAGCTGTAGTAAGAATACCTTTTGGGGCATCATTCCCGCAAAAATTTTTGATGTTTACCCAATTTTGTGGCATAATATTCGGAGAAATGAAATCAATATAATTTAGATTTTTGTGGAATCCAATGCAGTCTGTAAATCAACAAAGAAAAACATGTTTTCCTGAGACCGGCAAACAGCTGAAGGCTATTTCCACCATTTGTCCTGAATTTTAAGTGACAAACAGATAGATGGTTCATTTGTAATAATTTCAGAACTTGGAAAAGGAAAGGTGTTTGCGACCAGAGGGTTGTTTGTTATGCCATAAAAAATGAAGGTAAGGACAAATTAATGGATTTATCCGCCACTTTGTGACGTTTATCTGCTTATCGGCGATTTAGCTCGTGCATTTCTCTGAAGCATATGGCAGTTTGACTGCAAGGAAAATGTTACTTCTTAAGGCTTATTTAGTGCACTAAACGTTATACTCCTATAGGAGATGCACAATTTCATCATCGATTGCCATTTATAGTAACTTTTTTGATGAGAGACTTCAATTTAATTAGCTATTACCAAATATATTTTAACTCTTTGAAATATTTTTATAAAATTTCTTAGTTGACATGTCTGTTCATAAAAATATTTGAAATTATTTGGAATGATATATCATACCAACCCAATTAGACATTTTGTAAACTATTTTAACGTTTAAAGCAACCGCATCACGTCTTAAGTATTTTATAATAAATTGATAAGTAAAATGTTCTTTTATTTTTTTACTTTCTAGGTTCCAATGTATTAATCCAGAATTTAACGGATTTGTACCTAGGAGGAAATTTTGATGTTAAAATCAATGTGAAAGGTAAAGAGTACCAAGCACACAAATCAATCCTATCTGCTCGTTCTCCAGTGTTTGCCGCTATTTTCTTTGAAAAAGATATGAAAGAGAAAAAAAATGAAGATTTGGTCATAGCTGATTGTGATTCGAATTCATTTGAGGATTTTCTTCTGTACTTGTACACTGGACAGATGGACAAAATGTCATCCGATAATGTGTTTGACATCTATAGGACTGCAGACAAGTATGACGTGAAGAAACTGCGTGCAAAATGCGTCCAGTACATGGTATGTGATTTGTCTGTCGATTCCTTCTGCGACGTATGTCTCATAGCAGTGACGCATAACGAGCCGGAGCTGTTGGAAAGTGTAACGGAATTTTTCATGAAAAATGTTAAAGCAATTCTTCCCACTCAAAAGTGGCAGTTTTTTATGAAAAGCCATTACACTTTCGCTAATGAACTTTTCATGAAAGTTGTAAACAAGAACTAATTTTATTACATAAGGAAATGTCTTTTGCTTTTAAAGTTAAACATGTAATAATAATATGCTTTTAAAGCTAAATGTAATAAAGTTAAATGTAAATATAAGCAATATCTTCATATTGTTATTTTACATTTTTATTTTTCCATTGCCTTTATTTTTCTCTATACGCAAAACAAAACACACAAAAACAACGTGTGAAGAAACAATCTAATTAAATAGCTCTTTATTTGTACCTCATTTTCCTTTGAAAGGTGGTGTTCATTTTTCATCATTCCTTCAAAAGATAAACCATTTTGAGGACAAATGTCATTAAAATATAAATCGGGATGTATTTGTTCTAAGTTTGCACGTTCTGTCTAAAACAGAATTCGCTGACATTTTATTTTCATTTTTACGATTTTTTAATGAGACTTTAGAATGTATAATTTGTTTCTCTAAACACCTATATTTCCGCAGTGATACAATTTACTAATGGTCATTAACCGACAAGTAAGTAAATGCCATTAAAAGACTGCATCAATGTTCGAACAAAATCCTTTAATTTTTTTCTGTAAATTTATCATTTTTGTGTTATTCTTGTTTAGTGTGACGAATGAAGAAGAATTACGTTTCAGATTTAAATTGATACACTAGAACATAAAACCCCTGACATTACGTGTTACCAAGGACGATGGCGCAGCTCCTGGGAAGGTCTGGAACAAAGTGAAAAGTTTCATTTCAAATCCTTAATTTGTAACAAAGATTTGGAATTCAGACGGAAATTCAATAGTTTTTATTAGGTTTTAGACAATAAAAAATTAAATGTTTACCAACTAAAAACTATAGATATGAAAAATTAAAAATTAGTTTCTGTTTATGTCTGTATCGGAGTAGGATATTAGAAAACAAGAAAGATCAATCATGCTTAAAGCATTGATTATGAAACACTTTCCAACTTCAATGCAAATTTATTTAAACATGTCTAAAATGCAATACATTCCTCGGTAATATTTTAAAACTTCTCACAATAATACATTAATTTATTATATTTGACACCTTAAAACTTCATCGAAAAAAATTAACTTCATTCAAATGACGGCATTAAAGTATAAATTGCCTGGTTTAAACATCTCTAAAATGTGATACATTCCTCGGTAATAATTTTAGAATTATCATAATACTACGATAATTTATTATATTTGAAAACATCATCGAAAACAACTGAAATTCATTCAAATGACGTCATAAAAAAATAACACGCCTGGCTCTCTCTATAAAAGCAACATTTCATTCATAAATAATTCCCCCATTCATGTCATTCATCGCAATACTATAATAATTTATTTTATTTAAAAATTAGGACCATTGAGCTACAAGTAAGTAAACTCAATGCGTAAAACTTCATCGAAAAATATCGTCCTTCTCTTTCTAAAATCAATGAATATTTCATTCATATCAGCTAAGCAGACTCCATGGACTAAATGATTTTGTGTTAAAGAATTACAGCGATTCTAATACAACTCATTCTACATATTTTGCTGTTTACATTTTACATAGGTGAAAAATAGGCTTAATAGTAGAAATAATGAAATTTGGAAGAGCATTTAAACTGAAATATATTGGCATTGCGTTGTTTCAGTATGTAGATGCACAGAAATTAGGCAAAAATAAAGTAGTTTTAGGACGGATACAACACTCAATATGAATTAAAAAGAACTTTAAAAATCACGAATTTGACACAAGATGGATGCCATATATCATTTTGAAGAGGGTCATGTGATCGTTTCATATCATGGTCACGTGATCGCTTCATATAAGAGGTGTTATTATTATTTTAATTTTTATTTAAAAAACAACTGAATATATTTCGCTGAATTTTTTTTTATGTATTTTATGGAACAATTTGAATATTGCCTAAAATTTTCAAAGTAATTTGTGAATTTTAAATCCGCTTAAAAAATGCTTGAAAAATTAGGTCCCATAGGGCTCAATGTATTCCATTTTTTCAACCCGGGTTGAATCCAAAACTAATTGGGTGATATTATTCATTTATATTCCCATAGGTCCTATAGACCGTCTGAACAACATACTAAAATTTCATTTTGATTAAGTCATTTTTACGGCAGTTATCGTGCTAACGGACAGACAGACAGACAGACAGACAGACAGAATGAACAAAGTCATAAACACTTTTCAACTTTGTTGTAAAGTGTTTTAATAAAAGAAATAAGAATTGTAGTTGGAGTTGAAAGTTTGATGTATCGCTTCCCCACTTCTAATAATGAAGAATAAATTGATCCTACAAATTTCAGCTGTTACACTCCTCAAAAGTGAAATTGCAACACCATGAAGGACTGTAAGTAGCCATATGCAACTCACAGTAACGGTAGAAGAGAGAGTCATGTGCGAATGAATAAAAAACAAATAAAGATATGCAAAAAAAACCTGTTTATTCAGTAAAGAATGTAAGTAGTAAACGTTTTAGCGACTATCTGAAACCGAAAGTGATTTGCAGATGCCCTCTTATTTCCCAATGAAAAATTCAATCAATGATAACTCTGTTAAATTTGATCGTATTTCTGCCAAATGTAAGTCAGTTTTAGTTAATACGATATTGATAATATTTTTGTAATTTTACTTTTTTGATAGACGGACAAAATTATTATTCCGTATCATGTAAGTTATTATATTATAATTTCTTATATTTTTATTTTTGAAATCGGAACAAGTGTTTTTACACGCATACAATCGGAGAGGCCTTTGCTGCCCCCCCCCCCAGAAATATTTTATATTAATAATATATATTATATATTTTATATTAATAATAATATATATTTTATATTAATAATTAGTTTCTATATATGTGGCAGCATTTGGATATGTTTTTATGGGGTAAATAGAAAAATATTTATAATTTTACTTTTTTGATAGAGGGGCAAATATATTGAGCATCATTTAAGTTATTATTTCATAATTTCTTATTTTATTGAAAGCATTTTTTAAAATCGGAACCAGTGTTTCTTTCACACATACATCTGGGGGGGGGGGGGATTGAACCCTTCACCACCGGAGACTAGTTTATATATATACGTTACATATATGAGACCTAGTTTCTATATATGTTACAGTATTTAGATATATTTTTATGGGGCAAATAGAACACTTCCCCCCCCCCTAAAATTTCATTCGTCCCCCGGCCAAAAAGTACTTCAAGAAACACTGATGGGAACTGTATATCTATAACCAACGGTTAAAAAAGACTCCCGCTGTTCACTTCTCTTGAACACGCTGTACAGTTGTATTTCTTTTTTTATTATTCATAAATACAATTTTAAAATAACCTCTATCAAAATTCAGCACCATTTAATTTATTATTTCATAATTCCTTATTTTATTGAAAGCATTTTGGAAATGGGAACCAGTGTTTCTTTCACACATACATCCGAGGGGTGGGGGTTGAACTCTTCACCTCCGGAGAATAGTTTATATATATGTTACTTATATGAGATCTAGTTTCTATAAATGTTGTATTTAGATATATTTTTATTGGACAAATACAACTCTTGCCCTCCCCCCCCCCTAAAACTTCATTCGTCCCCCGGCCAAAAAGTACTTGAAGAAACACTGATCGGATCTATATGTCTACAACCAGCGGTTCAAAAAGAATCCCGCTGTTCACTTTTTTTGAACACGCGGTACAGTTGAAGACCCAGACCGTCCGACTCGTCCAGAGGACTTAGAGTAACTAGTTGGACGGCCGGCGCGCGGTACAGTTGTATTTCTTTTTTTATTATTCATAAACACAATTTTAAAATAACCTCTAAAACAATTCAGCACCATTTAATTTATTATTTCATAGTTCCTTATTTTATTGAAAGCATTTTGGAAATGGGAACCAGTGTTTCTTTCACGCATACATCCGAGGGGTGGGGGTTGAACTCTTCACCTCCGGAGAATAGTTTATATATATGTTACTTATATGAGATCTAATTTCTATAAATGTTGTATTTCGATATATTTTTATTGGACAAATACAACTCTTGCCCTCCCCCCCCCCCTAAAATTGCATTCGTCCCCCGGCCAAAAAGTACTTGAAGAAACACTGATTGGATCTGTATGTCTACAACCAACGGTTCAAAAAGAATCCCGCTGTTCACTTTTCTTGAACACGCGGTACAGTTGTATTTCTTTTTTTATTATTCATAAATACAATTTTAAAATAACCTCTAACAAAATTCAGCACCATTTAATTTATTATTTCATAATTCCTTATTTTATTGAAAGCATTTTGGAAATGGGAACCAGTGTTTCTTTCATGCATACATCCGAGGGGTGGGGGTTGAACTCTTCACCTCCGGAGAATAGTTTATATATATGTTACTTATATGAGATCTAGTTTCTATAAATGTTGTATTTAGATATATTTTTATTAGACAAATACAACTCTTGCCCTTCCCCCCCCCTAAAATTTCATTCGTCCCCCGGCCAAAAAGTACTTGAAGAAACACTGATCGCATCTATATGTCTACAACCAACGGTTCAAGAAGAATCCCGCTGTTCACTTTTCTTGAACACGCTGTACAGTTGTATTTCTTTTTTTATTATTCATAAATACAATTTTAAAATAACTTCTAACAAAATTCAGCACCATTTAATTTATTATTTCATAATTCCTTATTTTATTGAAAGCATTTTGGAAATGGGAACCAGTGTTTCTTTCACGCATACATCCGAGGGGTGGGGGTTGAACTCTTCACCTCCGGAAAATAGTTTATATATATGTTACTTATATGAGATCTAGTTTCTATAAATGTTGTATTTAGATATATTTTTATTAGACAAATACAACTCTTGCCCTCCCCCCCCCCCTAAAATTTCATTCGTCCCCCGGCCAAAAAGTACTTGAAGAAACACTGATCGGATCTATATGTCTACAACCAACGGTTCAAGAAGAATCCCGCTGTTCACTTTTTTTGAACACGCTGTACAGTTGTATTTCTTTTTTTATTATTCATAAACACAATTTTAAAATAACCTCTAAAACAATTCAGCACCATTTAATTTATTATTTCATAGTTCCTTATTTTATTGAAAGCATTTTGGAAATGGGAACCAGTGTTTCTTTCACGCATACATCCGAGGGGTGGGGGTTGAACTCTTCACCTCCGGAGAATAGTTTATATATATGTTACTTATATGAGATCTAGTTTCTATAAATGTTGTATTTCGATATATTTTTATTGGACAAATACAACTCTTGCCCTCCCCCCCCCTAAAACTTCATTCGTCCCCCGGCCAAAAAGTACTTGAAGAAACACTGATCGGATCTATATGTCTACAACCAGCGGTTCAAAAAGAATCCCGCTGTTCACTTTTTTTGAACACGCGGTACAGTTGTATTTCTTTTTTTATTATTCATAAACACAATTTTAAAATAACCTCTAAAACAATTCAGCACCATTTAATTTATTATTTCATAGTTCCTTATTTTATTGAAAGCATTTTGGAAATGGGAACCAGTGTTTCTTTCACGCATACATCCGAGGGGTGGGGGTTGAACTCTTCACCTCCGGAGAATAGTTTATATATATGTTACTTATATGAGATCTAGTTTCTATAAATGTTGTATTTCGATATATTTTTATTGGACAAATACAACTCTTGCCCTCCCCCCCCCCCTAAAATTGCATTCGTCCCCCGGCCAAAAAGTACTTGAAGAAACACTGATTGGATCTGTATGTCTACAACCAACGGTTCAAAAAGAATCCCGCTGTTCACTTTTCTTGAACACGCGGTACAGTTGTATTTCTTTTTTTATTATTCATAAATACAATTTTAAAATAACCTCTAACAAAATTCAGCACCATTTAATTTATTATTTCATAATTCCTTATTTTATTGAAAGCATTTTGGAAATGGGAACCAGTGTTTCTTTCATGCATACATCCGAGGGGTGGGGGTTGAACTCTTCACCTCCGGAGAATAGTTTATATATATGTTACTTATATGAGATCTAGTTTCTATAAATGTTGTATTTAGATATATTTTTATTAGACAAATACAACTCTTGCCCTTCCCCCCCCCCCTAAAATTTCATTCGTCACCCGGCCAAAAAGTACTTGAAGAAACACTGATCGGATCTATATGTCTACAACCAACGGTTCAAGAAGAATCCCGCTGTTCACTTTTCTTGAACACGCTGTACAGTTGTATTTCTTTTTTTATTATTCATAAATACAATTTTAAAATAACCTCTAACAAAATTCAGCACCATTTAATTTATTATTTCATAATTCCTTATTTTATTGAAAGCATTTTGGAAATGGGAACCAGTGTTTCTTTCACGCATACATCCGAGGGGTGGGGGTTGAACTCTTCACCTCCGGAGAATAGTTTATATATATGTTACTTATATGAGATCTAGTTTCTATAAATGTTGTATTTAGATATATTTTTATTAGACAAATACAACTCTTGCCCTCCCCCCCCCCTAAAATTTCATTCGTCCCCCGGCCAAAAAGTACTTGAAGAAACACTGATCGGATCTATATGTCTACAACCAACGGTTCAAGAAGAATCCCGCTGTTCACTTTTTTTGAACACGTTGTACAGTTGTATTTCTTTTTTTATTATTCATAAACACAATTTTAAAATAACCTCTAAAACAATTCAGCACCATTTAATTTATTATTTCATAATTCCTTATTTTATTGAAAGCATTTTGGAAATGGGAACCAGTGTTTCTTTCATGCATACATCCGAGGGGTGGGGGTTGAACTCTTCACCTCCGGAGAATAGTTTATATATATGTTACTTATATGAGATCTAGTTTCTATAAATGTTGTATTTAGATATATTTTTATTAGACAAATACAACTCTTGCCCTCCCCCCCCCCTAAAATTTCATTCGTCCCCCGGCCAAAAAGTACTTGAAGAAACCCTGATCGGATCTATATGTCTACAACCAACGGTTCAAGAAGAATCCCGCTGTTCACTTTTTTTGAACACGCGGTACAGTTGTATTTCTTTTTTTATTATTCAAAAACACAATTTTAAAATAACCTCTAAAACAATTCAGCACCATTTAATTTATTATTTCATAATTCCTTATTTTATTGAAAGCATTTTGGAAATGGGAACCAGTGTTTCTTTCACGCATACATCCGAGGGGTGGGGGTTGAACTCTTCACCTCCGGAGAATAGTTTATATATATGTTACTTATATGAGATCTAGTTTCTATAAATGTTGTATTTAGATATATTTTTATTAGACAAATACAACTCTTGCCCTCCCCCCCCCTAAAATTTCATTCGTCCCCCGGCCAAAAAGTACTTGAAGAAACACTGATCGGATCTATATGTCTACAACCAACGGTTCAAGAAGAATCCCGCTATTCACTTTTTTTGAACACGTGGTACAGTTGTATTTCTTTTTTTATTATTCATAAACACAATTTTAAAATAACCTCTAAAACAATTCAGCACCATTTAATTTATTATTTCATAATTTCTTATTTTATTATCGTGGCAGTTATCGTGCTAACGGACAGACATAATGAACAAAGTCATAAACATTTTTCAACTATGTTGTAAAGTGTTAAAAATATCTGTTCTAGTAATTTCCTCATACATTGAATGTAAAAATTAATTCCACATATACATTGCAATTTAATTTGTAAATAATTTAAAAGTAAAAACACTCCGAACGATGGTATACTTATTGCGAAGTGATTAATTAGTAAAGCGATTAATAGTAAGAAATCTATATTAATCCCAATAATATTTTAATAATTTTAAGACTAATGAAATATGCAAATTTCAAATAAAGAGAAAATTATTTCAAATTTTCAACTGTATTTTAATAGTCTTTACCAATAGACTTCAAAATTCCCTGGTTTTTTGCAACTCTATATCTAATAGCCACATAGTTTGGGTCGTAGAATGGTACCTACAAGGTAGTACAAGAAAGATCAATCATGCATAAAACCTTGATTATGAAATGCTTAGCAACTTCAATGCAATTTTATCTAAACATCTCTAAAATGCGATGCATTCCTCGGTAATAATTTTAAAATTATCACAATACTACACTAATTTATTATATTTGAAAACTTAAAACTTCATCGAAAAAATTGAACTTTATTCAAATGACGGCATTGAAATATAAATTGCCTGGTTTAAATATCTATAAAATACGATACTATCCTCTGTAATATTTTTTAAATTATCATAATACTTCAATGATTTATTATATTTGAAAACTTCATTGAAAAGGACTGAAATTTATTCAAATGACGTCATCGAAATATAAGACTCCTGGCTCCCTCTGTAAAAGCAGCATTTCATTCATAGACATTTTTCCATTCATTTCATTCATCACAAAACTTAATTTATTTTATACTCTATAATAATAAACTATAGTAATTAACTATAATAATAAACTATAATAATTTATTAAATCCGCTTAAAAAATGTTTGAAAAACTAGGTGTCATAGGGTTCAATGTATTTCATTTTTTCAACCCGGGTTCAATCCAAAACTAATTGGGTGATATTATTCATTTATATTCCCATAAGTCCCACAGGCCGTCTGAACAGCATAATAAAATCTAACGGACAGACAGACATGATGAACAAAGTTATAAACACTTTTCAACTATGTTGTAAAGTGTTAATAATAGAAAAGTACCTGTTCTAATAATTACCTCATACATTGAATGTGAAATTAATTCCACAAACAAGTTGAAATTTAATTTGTAAATACTGCAAAATTAAAAACATTCCGAACGATGACAAACTTATGAAGTGATTAATTAGTGAAGCCATTAATAGTAAGAAATCTATATTAATCCCAATAATACTTTAATAATTTTAGGACTAATGAAATTTGCACATTTCTAATAAAAAAAAAATTATTTCAAATTCTCAAAGATTGTATTTTAATAGACTTCACCAATAGACTTCAAAATTCCCTGGTTTTTTGCAACTCTATGTCTAATAGCCACAAAGCTTCGGTCGCGGAATGGAGTACCTACAAGGTAGTATAAGAGAAAAGTACATGTTCTAGTAAATTTTCTCATACATTTCTATTGCTTTTGTTCTTTTATAGGTAAAGTAATATATTCAATAGTGTATTTAATTTGGGGAATTCTGTTTTATGTTTTCTTCCTCGATCCAGACCGTCCGACCTATCCGAAAGAGCCTGTTTGGAAGGCCGGAAAGTGCCACCCAATTTAGATCCAAACCCGTCGGGGACGACATCTACAGGGACCAACCATACCCTCCTTTCCTTACCACCAACTTCTCGGAAGGACTTACGGACGTACATATTTAACGTCACCTTACGCCGCGTGAACACGGGGACTGTTAGGGCAGAGGCGGAATCGAACTCGGGTCTTCCGACTGCAATCCTCACGCACTAACTTCCGGGCTGTCCCACCCTATTTTACAGTTTGAAACATTAGAAGTTCTGAAGATAATAAAAGTTTAATGTAGCGAATTGAAATCTCTGATTCCCGACATACTTACGAGAAATTATAGCGTTACTGGCATTTGAACTCCGCCCGATGATCCAATTTTCTTTGCATACTTCATTTTAGCAAATAAATATATTTCAAACCATTATTGTTCTTCATCATAATACGATAAAGTCAACTATTGCATTACTTTATCAAGAGGAGATGTTTTTTTTTCCAAATGGCCAGACACTAGACTCTTCATCTTTCGCCGATCCCCAGGCGCACCAGAGGGGAGCGGAACACACTGCGCCCACAACACAACATCCATATCTTACATGGGACTCTATTAAATAGACTATAGATAAGGGACTATTTAATATTGAACAATAATAAAAAATCTGTGAGTCCCAATAACAATTTAATACATTTGTGAGTAATATAATTAGTCCATTTTCAACACAATGTTTGTAATTTCAAATTATCAAAAATTGAAATTCAATAGACTTTACCTTTAAACTAATACAAAATTTTATTAAATTTATCTAACTAGCGTCCCATCATTAAGGTTACATTATTAAAGTACTGCGTAATATACCAGAGCATATAAGAAACGCATAAATTAGTTTCTTTCCATCAAAGATATCAATGCTTCCAAAATTCTCTGTTCATTCCCCAACTTATTCCCGCTTCTCAAAATTACTGGGTTTTTTGCAAATCTACTATGCCATTTTGCAAGTTTCAACTCTACTATACCACTTTGCAACTTGCGACTCTACTATACTATCTAGCTGCCACAGCAACACCGGAAACGTCCACCAAAACCTGCAGCCAACTACCTCTCTGTCTACAATCGAGGGTGATCTGCTCACTGGAGCCCAAACCAGAACCCATTCTTTTATAGAAATTTATCTTTGTTCAATAAAATGGTTAGGATCCAAGGGATAACTGATAAAGTGATAAACCAGTAACAAAAATATGCTTGAAAGCGGTTGGTCCCCAAAACCATGGACGTGAGTGTACCTTAAAGCCGCGTGATGCATCAAACATGTGTGATTGCGCGTTTTTGATTGGCGCTTCGTTGCAATTGTGGACCAAAGCTCCAATCACCATTGGAGGGGTTGGCAAAGGAGAGGCTTGTAGAGGGTTCTGCCACAATTTCTTGGGGACCTTTAATTTTTTTTAAAGAGGCCCAAAATATGTAGATACCGGGCCTGAACAGACATAATAAAAGGACATAGTAGACATAATAAATATTTCCAACTCAGCCATTTCAACAAATTATGAAAATATACTTAAGTAACCAGCCAAGTTATTTCTTGTAATCAATCGTGTTTAAATACCACATGATCGTGTTTAAATACCACGACCTGCAACGCAGATGTTATCAGTTACTTATTTTTACGCTAACGTCATGATATTTCAGAAATTTTAAAGCGTACCACCATCTTTTGAATTTTATTCTCCGGCATTTGCACAAATTATGAAAATCCCTCTCAGCAAAAAGCCCTCGTTTTTTTGCCGTTTAACATAGAAAATCAAGATACTATTAATCCATTTATGCAAATGAAACCTTGAATTTTAAATTGGATATCATTTACATGAAATCATTCCCAATCGATTTATTTAATCGAAATTCAGAGTTTTAAAAGGCGTCGACTTTTTTCTTTTGATGAAAATATCAGTAACTTTATAGTGGTGTGAAAATGAAGCTTGCCTTGCTTTAAGTAGCTTTTAAAATGTCTACCAGTGGCCGTCAGGAAGATTTGATTGATGGAAATCACATTCACTTACAGGAAAAACAAAGTAAATATATAATAAGTTTATTTAAGTTTCTATTGCACATTGTGCAAACTGGTGATTTTCTAACTGACTACCATAATAATTACGACTCTGACAATATATTTACTGAAGATATTGGAAAAACCATTGTTGTATTAAGTTGTTCATTTCATGAACCATTTAAAAACCGATTTAAAATATTATCTCATTTGAATTATGATAATTTTGATAAATACATTACAGCTCATGACAATATGAAGGGAAATGCATTTTTTCCAAACATTTTAACGTGGTTAGCACTCATTCTTGAGTTAAGTCTGTATTTACAGGAAGATGGAAATGATGTTCAAATGATTTTTGAAAAAGCCCAGCAGTGTGTTACTGAATATAAAGACTGGCTGCACTTTGAAGAGGCAGGTGGTTGGGAAAAATTGCATGAGGTTGCCAAACCTCTATCCAAAGTTTACAGCTATATAAGAATCAAACGGAACGAAGATAAGCTTCGTTTAGAAAATAAGTCGTCAGTTTCAAAACCTGTAGAAACGGAAGAGATGCATGCAAAGAATTTTGGAAATAAATGGGTATTACAAATTCCAGGGTTTTCACTTGCAAAGAATCTGATCAAAAAGTCATCCGTAATATCTGATGTCATATCTACTTTTGATCCTAGAAGCATAATGACTGGATATAAATGTGCATTGACACATGATTCGCTTGTGGATAGTATTGACGACTCAAATACAACAGTAATTGAAGAGCCTCGCATTGCAGAAGTTCAAGTAGATTTTCCTAGTCTATTTAGAGAAGTTCAATCAATACTAGACTCTTTGGAAAAAATTGCCAGTGATTTTGAAAACGCTGAAAAGGCATTTTCAAGAAAAAGCGAACATATTAAAGATTTTGTGAAGTCTCTGCAAAATAGTATTAATTTAAATATAAAAGTCATTTATAAAATAAGTCCTTCCACTACAGCAGCTTATCTTAGACACGATAAGAAACTTCGTAAATTTGTTAAAGGCAGTGACTTTAAATCAAAAACTTTAAATACTAAAAAGCCGTTTAGGAAGGTATATCAATCTTGCAAATCTTTTATGAATGCTTTAGATAATCACATCAAGTGTATTGAAGATACAGTCATCCAAAGTGAATTTAGAAAATATTTGTCCTTTTGCGAAATCACATTGAAGATAATAGAAAATGTTAATGAGAGATATTTTAACATGTCTGAGGAAAAGACGCAAGCTCCTGAAATTTCTACATCTAGTTCTTCAGATATAAGTGAGGCATTTGTTTTTATAATTGAATCTCGCTTTCTAAAACAAGCAGCCGTGATAAAATCTCAGGACCCTAAAACTAAGCAGACTATTAGCATTATTGGCCCAGCAAATCGAATGGACGAAGACTCTCTAAAATTAACTAAGCTCTTCAGTAAATGCTTAGAAAGAAACTATTTAAATAATGTTGCTCCTGGTATACTTGCAGTCGGTCCTTCGAACTGCAATGTAGATGAGCGAGATTGTATAATTATAATTCTAGACTCATGAGCTGAAGGGGATACTTATGATGAATTATATGATCCTAGAAAAGTCGGAAGTTTGAATAAATTTCAATCTGAAGACACTCAATGCAGTAAAATATCGCTAACTGAGGATTTGGTAAAGTGTTCGGAAAGAACACTACATGAACAAAGCACATTTGACTGGGCAAATACAGGAGCTAGACCTAAAATAAAATCTTATGATCGTATTAAGCATGAAGGAAAAGCTATAGAAGAAGCAAATTATTTGCCCAGTGAAATATGTCGAGATATTACTTATACAGAAAAATTACAAAATCGAACTTCAGAAGGTTCAGATTCTGTTTCTTGTTTTGAAGCTGAAATAGCATTTATTGTTAAAAGAAGTTTTTTGAAACATTTTTACGCGGTAAAAGCTAAAACATCCGCGAGGCCATTCGAACATCAATGGCAATTTATGAGTTTCAATCAACACATTGAATCTCTGAAGTTTACGACACTATTTAATACATTTTTAGAAAACAATTGTTTTGTTGAACGTTTCCCTGAAGTGGACCCTTTAGGCGGTGATGCAAACGATTGCAATAGTAATATCGTTGTTTTAGATAAATTATGCTGTGATAGATATGGAAATAAAGATGTCGTTTGTACATCACAAATGCCAATTCAAACTGAAAGAGCTGTAGTATCTGCTTCTTGTTCAGCAAATGAATTAAATATTTTCACCCTTATAGAAACAGGCACTCTGGAAAACTGGGTCACATCAAAAATGAAAGAAATCGTTAAGGAGTCTAGACACCACAGTAGATTTGAAATCACCCCTCGAATGGAATCTGCAAAATTGTCGAAAATATTCGACACACTTCTACAAAAAGAAAATTACATCGAGATGAACTCCGATTATCTTGTTATATTTACTCCTGATTTCAATCAAATTGGAAATGAAGTTTTACTTTTATATATACCTTCCGATGACGATAATCCTGATAAAACTCAAAATTTATTGGATAAACAAGTAGAGGCAATCAATGATGCCTATAAAAATAGTAAAAGCTCCAAAACCACTAAAAAGTCAAAGAAAAGCAAAAAGAAGAAAAACATTCCAAATAATTGACTTTTTCTACAGAACTGTTTGTTCTTATTTGGAATTTCGAATTATAGATGCTTCTGTATAAGTGAAATCTTTATTTTGAAACGCCCTATAATAACTTTTAGATTAAATGCATGAATGTCTTAAATTTTGTATACTATCTACCTATATATTTTGTATACTATTTGTATTATGTAGACTTTTATTACTGCTTGTCCTTAGTTGGACTATCGAATTTTAAATGTTTCTGTAAGTTCAATTGCAAGAAGTGTCTCAATTTTGTATATTATCTATCTGATATAGACTTTTATATGTATAAACATCTTCATAGTTCAAAAATATTGTAATACTTTTATTAACTTTCTTTAAGTACTATACTGTCCTTTTACCGGATCACAAAATTAAATCGAAATCGCTCATATTAAATATATATACAAAGAAAGACACAAAAAATGCTCTGTTTCCAAAACGTGATTATGTATAAAAGCATTTCGAGGCTATGGTAAAGCAAATATGAATGATCATATCACTTAATCTCACTCAAAATGGTTGTTATCTCCATATGAAAATTAAATTTCAACATTTCCAGGATGGGCCGTGATAACTTCAAAACTTGTAAACAATACATTGATTGCAATCCCAATTTCGGCCGCTTTGGAATAAATTTTTAAAAATAGTTTGTTCAATACATAGTTGAAACTTGGTCGATTGCGATTGCAATTTCAGTCGCTTGCTGTCAAATTTGTAAAAATTAATTTGTTTAATGGAACACGGTTGAAGCAAGTCAATAATTTTGTAACTAACTTTTTAAAAAATGCTGAGTGCTGCCATAAACTTTTCTGCAACGTAAGCTGAGTAGTTTGAATACAACTTAGTGTTTACTGCTAGAGTTTAACTTTACACTTTGTTTAAAGTCATATTTATATCTGTAAAAGTCATCAGTATTCTAGTGATTTCATCGGTTTTAATTTAACTTTTAAAGTTAAAATATTATTTGTATATGCTTATTGGGTTTTAAAAGTTTTCGCAATGAACCTTGCACACCATTATTTCGGTGTGGTTTCCTTTTTTGATAAAAATGTATAATATACCAGAAATGGCAAATGCTAGAATCCGGTATTTCATTTACTTTTGAATGATAAATTGCATACTGGGTTCCTAGAACAATCGTAAGTCCTCGGAGTAAAATTGACGATGGAAATTGTTTAGATCAAAAATACGTTAATAGGTGTTAAAAATTTTTATCACAAATGCATTTAAATAAAGTCTTACACAGACAGAGATCATATAAAGCAGTAGTACTCAATACGCGGTGTGTGCACTCCTATGTATTATCATCCAGTTTTATCTTCTTTGCGATATGTCACAAATTTACATTTCTAATTTGAAAAATATTGTATATGTCACAAAAATGTGAGAAATTGCGATATGTCACAAATTTACATTTCTAATTGAAAATTGAACATTGTGAATGGTCCCCATTCACAATGTTCAATTTTCAATTAAACATAACTCTCTCAATTTTAAGGATACAGATACTTATTAGACAATGCTCTACAACTTTATATTTGACATTTTTTTTTCTATCTCGCTTTGTTGGCGAGTTAAGTCTTCCAATTCGAATTTTGAGTGTTGCTAAGACTTTGCCTGAGCATAAGTATTGGAGCAATATATGAGTGTGTAAAATTGGAAGAGTTTTAGAAGAGTTGAAGCGCTTTAGTAAAGCAGTCTCATTTCAGAGAGTTTATCCTGAGCTAAAATGTAAGGTCTGCTTGCTTGTTCGCTCTGTATCTGCAGCAGATCCAGTTTCTCGAAAACTTTTTACTGACCTCGTAATTTGAGGATTCTTGAGGGTTTTAGATCATGGGTATTTCTAATGTTTATATTTGGGAACATATTATTACTCTCGCACCTAACTGAAAAAAATTATATTTTAATTTTCTGGCGCAATATTTTAAGCAGTGGTTCCCAGAATGTGTTGGAGTGGAACCTCCAGTGAGAATAGCAAAGGGCTCCGTGAAGACATTGAAAATTGTCAATAATTGTTAATTGTGACGCTTTCACAAAATGAATGCAATAGCCCCAACGTATGTACAGGCCCTGCCAAAAGCACAGATATTAAAACTGAAAAGGAGTCAGGTGATCCGTGGTCAAATTCTTTCTAAAAAAGGGCGACAAAAAGTTTGGGAAGCACTGATCTTAACTATTAATATGGTATTAAAATTTGATGTCTGCGACTTTACGACCCTTGTTCTTTTCATTCATATACACTGGTATCTAAAGTAGTAATATTCAAATGGTTTTCTCATATATTAAAATTACATAAATAGAATTGAGAGGACAGCGGGGCAAGTTGATTCATGGGGGAATCGATAAAGTAGATATTGCTCAATAACGTACATTCGTAATTTTGTTCCTTTGCGAAGGTAGAATCTTTTCATTAAAACCTTCAGAATATCAAAACTGCTATTGATTGTGCAAAATAAATATTTCTGTTGCTCTTGAATGTCTTTTTGAACAATTTCAAACAACTTTTGATGGGAATAATATCTATGGTTGTATTTCTGATTGAAATCGAAAAAGTTACGAAAAATGTAAAAACCATTTTGGACGTGGATATTTCCGTTCTTAATGAAAACAATTTGTACTTCGTTTATCGGAAATGGATATACAAAAATAATTTCAATATTTTAGTAATTTGAACTTTAAAAAATTATCCAATTTTTTTTTTTTTTTTGCCTCACTTTGCTTATTTTCAATCTAAATGTCTTCAAAACTATAAAAAAAAATAGATGTAAACGATAATGAACAAAGATGTTCCGTAGAAAATACAGTTTTAAAATTAAAAATATGTTTCAACAAAGTTCTTACAGTGTTCGAGTAATCGTCTGGTCAAGTTGAAGACTGAAAATTTTCCGTTTTTAAAGATTGTAATAATTATACCTCAAAAACTAAAAGTGCTAACCATGAGTTCCCAAACAATTTGTAGCCTGCTAAAATCCCCCCCAAGAATATATATTTTAACTATGGATCATATTCTTAGGTTTCTAAATATAATGATTGGAACGTAGCGAGCGAACCTCCCTTCTTGGGTCAAGCACTTCAATGTCAAATTTTTTGAAAGAACATCACTTCAGAACGGCATATCCGATTTTGATGAAATTTTGACATCTAATCAGTGATCAGTATGCAAAGTGACTGTTTTCAGAAAAAATAATCTAAATTGAGTTCTAAATTCTTTAAATTAAATCTAAATTCTTTAAATGGAGATTAATTGCACAAAATAACCCTAAATTTACACAATTCAATTTTTGTTTATATATGGTAACTAGATATTTATTTCAAAGGCTGCGTAACAAAATTGCGAAGAAGCTAAAATATTTTCAGAATAGTCCTAGAGAAATGGGGTTGGTCTTTTATTTTTAGCTTTAACGATTTTTGAAGGCCATGCACCCCCCCCCCCCCCCAAAAAAAAAAAGGCATGTTCTATTTTTTCCGAATTCTACTAAAATCTGATAAGCACCAAGTTAACCTACAAATGATTTATCTATTAAATTTTGGGAAATTTGGTCGGGTAGTTTTATAGCTATAGTGGATGCAAGCAATTTTTGCCAGCCATTTTGCAAAAAAGGTAGGTTCTTTTAACCCGAATTGTACCGAAATCGAATCGGCACCAGTGTTACCCACAAAAGACTTTCCTATCAAATTTTTTGAAATTCGGTCAATTAGTTTTTCATTTAGAGTAGATAGAAAATCTACGCAGACAGACTGACAGACACACACACGTCACGCTAAAATTAGTTTTTTCGTATTCTAAAAGTCCCAAAACGTGTAAATCCGTCGAAAACTCGAGTTGTGATATTCGGCACTGTTCCAATATTTCCCTATACATTACCATCATGGATTGCAGAGAAAGTAAAAACACTGGTCTGCAGAATGTGAGTTAAAATGTTTATTTGTGTGAGTTGTACCGTCTTGGGAGCGCTAAGCGACCGCATAGTCCACTTACCGTAATTCCACACGTGAGGTTTCTGGTCGGATAAGGTTCGTACTTAGCTTCATAAAATTCGTGTCCTTAGATTTATTTTGAAAACTTTCGAAGCAACGAATTAATTGCCTATCGTACATTCTCATGTGAATTGTCCTACCGGGCTAGTTTTCTTCTGATTTTTGAGATGTGTGTCCTCCGATTTCTGTTACATTGTTTCCAAACAAAGAATCCCGCTTGTCGTAAATCCTCATAATACTTTTAACCGGACAGAGTTTACATTTATTAAAAAAAAATAAAAAAAATCGTGGATTTATTTTAAATAGTTTCTTAGCATCGGATCGCTTAGTCCACAGGTGAGGTTTGGGCCCAGACCGGGTCCTTACTTAGTTTTAAAAAATTCGGGTAAACTGAATTACTGTTGAAAAGTTTTGCAGCATTAGATCTACTGTCTGAGGGATTCCCACTTATTCCTATTATCGTAAATCTACATGCAAAGTTTAGGCGTAAGGTCGAGCATGTACATGCTTGTCAAGCATTCTGGTGCTCTCCAATTTGCAAACTGGAGAAAATTTGCGCCCTTGTTATAATTCCAATATTTCAATAATTTGAACTATTTGGAAAATTTCTATATTTCAATATATTAAACGGGTTTTGAAAATGTCTCATGAAGAACAAACAGTCCAATCATACAGAAATATGTTATTCACGCAAACCCATTTCGGCTTCATAGGACCGATTCTTTAACATTCCTTCGGAGTATTTGGATACTGAACTACAAGATATTGCCGTTTCTGTTCATGCTATTGCCCCCCGCCCCCACCCCACACACAGTAAGGGAAAATATAAGTGTAGGATCGGAAATAGAATTTTCGGCACATATGCACATTTTGGACACTCTAGAACAAGAAGGTGAGATCGCGATCTCACAAAGGTTGAGTGATTCTCAACCTTTGTGAGATCGCGACCCAGTAAATTACTTTTTATAAGACGAAGGCCAACAAACTTACTCGTAAACACATTTCTAATTCTTTTCTTAAATTCATACATTAAACTAGCATGAGTATTAATTATTCATCATGGTATAACTATAAAGCGTATCAGTATATTTATGTACACAGTGTGGCATGTTGACAAATTTAAAATCGCATTTAAATACATTATTTAATCTTTGGACTCCTGGAATCTTGCTGTAATTTCTTCAGTTCAACATCATTAAATTAATCTGCGCTGATTTTCATTAGCACATCCCATTCTTATCAACAAAAATTTGTAGATAAGAATGGGATGTATTCAGTATAAAATGGAATACTGTATTATTAAATTGATTTTACTGGTGTTTGTTTAAAAAAAACGGTATTGAGAGAGAAAATATATTTATCCATTGTAATTTACCATAAAAATCAGTCGAGCACTCTTTTATTCATATTAAAATTTGAACACACTGACATTTGCTACAGCTGTTATTTACGCGTTTTGGTTCTGAACTATTCGACACATTCATGATTATTATGTTCCTTAGAATATTTCCCCTATGAAATAAATATTCATTCATAAAAAAAATGCTTTAAAAACTAAAACGACAAATTCCAAGAGGATCTCTGTATAATTAATGGCATTGCGGTTGAGAAACACTATAGAACATGAATTCACTATATTTAGCATGAGGTCTACGCTTGAATCTGTCTGTCTGTCTGCGTAATATTTCAAACAGCTCTAGCTCCTAAACTATTCGGCGAAGCTTTACAAACCTCAGTACGAAAAACACGTGTGGATTTTTATAATTCTGATTAGATATTAGTCCTTTTCTTTTTTCAAATTGTCAAAATAGAAACTTATGAACAAAATACTCTAAAATGTATTCATTAAATGCTTCTTTTATACATAATTTGTAACAATGAAACGAATAAGAATAACGCCATTACTCTGGAACGGACCATTTTCGAGGCATTTAAGTATTTTGGAATTTTGAGCTAACGATGGTTGTTAAAAATTGTTCGATAAAATTTGTTAGAATTCGATAGTTAAGTCTCTTGTAAGATATCCTGGTTGCTGATTAGATTTTAATATAATGCAGAAAAAAACTGGCCTATTCTGTGAAATATTCAGTAAAACTCGTCGAAATCTGAAATAAAAAATTAAATATGCTTAAATACTTGTTTATACACATTCTTATTATTAAATCTAATTTTTATTATTGTATATAGTATGCATTGAACTGGATAAGGTGGTGGTGGTGGGGGGGTGATATATCGAAATTATTATTACTTCCTCACTAGTCAGAATCTCGGTTTTGGTCTCATTTGATCCTTCTCAGTTTCCAGGTCAAAGATAAAATTCTAACATTTCTAAATTTGGAGTTAGGGTTACAAAGCAAATTAATAATTCAGAATCACGGTTTTGGTCTTATTTGTAAAGGACTTTCAAAAACTTACACCAGTTTGCCTTTAAAAAACAATAAATATACGAGCGGGTGAAATTTTTAGTAAGTAATAATGAGTACTTTGAATACTCAGAATATTCAAATTCAAAATGTGATAATTTCTACTGAAGTCTCTATTAAAATAATTCAAATTTATATAGAAATTCCACAAAAAAAAAAGAGATCAAAAGTATAGAAATCTATAATTTTTCATTGATTGTTTTTATAGAAACATTTTGGTTAAGAAATTTTAACAACCGATTGGGACTTCCAGCCGGAGAACCATTTTCGAAAAGGTTTCAACTGTTATAATGTGAATTTCGTTCGGAATAATTATGGAAATAGTAAGAAAATAAAGTAAAAATTAAATTAACTGAAACTATAATATGTACAATATGCTTAACTTATTACTAGCTCTGTTTTTGTCACAGAACCCGCTTGAAAGGGATTCATAAAGATAGTACAGTCAAACCTCCCAATAGCGGACACCACAGAGACCTGAACTTTTGTCCGTTAATTGGGAATGTCTGCTATTAGGGATAAAAAAATTGTGAAACAATAAAAAACCTCATATAGTAGCACGGAAGGAAATCTACATATACTCGCATATTTTGAAATAAATTAAAAATTTTACAGAATTTTACATACGTAGTATAATACCTTTACATTGAAATATTTAAATTTATCAAACTTAAAAACCTACCAGTTGCATTAAATACTAAATAAAACAGAAATGAACTTTAATTCTGTTTATTGAATCACTGAAAGAAATCATTTAAAACCGTTTGTCTCGCGAGTTTTTCAACATAACATTTTTATCAAGATGAATTTTCAATTCCCTAAAAATTCATGAAATTGAAAATTTAAGTTGAACCCTTCGTGGTGTCCAAGAGGTACTTTTGTAGTGCCTCTGTACTCCTCAGTGCATCGTTACGATTCCGCACAATGTCTTTCTAATCAGTTTTAATTCCGTTTCCACAGTACATTCTTCATCGTCAGTTTCGTCTTAATGGTTTTATTTCATGAAACTGTCAATGTCCGTTCTTGTATCTTCAGTGCACAAACCGTCGTCTACAGTAATGTAAGATGGAAGAAATAAGCGACTTCTTCTTCACTTGAAGATATGTCCCCCACCCCTACTTTTCACACATAGACATTACGTCTATGTTTCCACAAACTAGATGAGAAAACACTATTGGGAATATTCTGGTCTTATTCTTCTACCCTAAGAAGGACTGGTATTTTCCTCTCACCTGTTATTTTTTAGTTCAATTGTTACGAAATCGTAATTGTTATATTTCTGATGTCTAAGCAATAAAGATCCACTACTTAAGATTATTTTTATGACTAAAATGTGATCTTGTAATATGAAATAAATGCACTTCTTAAAGAAAGCTACTAAATCACGCGACTTCGTATAAATCTAAGTTTTATTCAAAACAATCTTAAATTTCTGAACATACCAAAATCCTACCAAATTGGGCGTTTGCTACCCCCAAAACTCCGTCCGCTATCAGGGGTGTCCACTAATCGGGAGCGAAACACATTTACGCCTTATTTCAAAGAATTGGGATTCAGGAAACTCTCTGTAAACACCTGTAAACGGAGAGCGTCAGTAAAAGGGAAGTGTCCGTTAGGGAAGGTTGGACTGTATCTCTCACTGCAGATAACAGTATTCGTGGGCTTGTTCGCTCTTTCTCACGGAATAGCCGATATCTGCAACGGCAGTACGAAAATTTGCTTTATGCTACAATTTTAGGAGCCTTTATCAGAACCGATATATTCAGGACTACATTTATTGATTCTCATTGAGGTTCACAAAATTATGGACATTAATGTGAACCATTAAACACATTTTCTTGCAATTATTGCAGAAATAACAAATTTTTTGTAATGATTTCAGAAATGAAACATTTTCTTACAATCATTGCAGAAATGAGATATTTAATGGTAGTGAGAGCATATAATAAAAACGAAAACGGTTCATAAATGCTGTTATCTGCTGTAGGAGCGTGAATTTGGCATCTTTTTATTCTATACTTTATTTTTATTCTATACTTTTTTTTTACTTATATTATTATTCTATACTTTTTTTTACTTATATTATTATTCTATACTTTATTTATTTTTATTTTTTACGGTGACTTTATGCAGATGTTGAAAATTCTCACTTTTTTAGTAACATTAAGAAATTTAAAATACAGTCAACTCGCGTTAAAACTGAACGCTAAGGGAACAGTAATTAGTTCGCTTTTTCAAAAATTCGTTTTAAAGATTTTCATCGAGGAAAGGTCAAGGTTGTATAATTTAGGGAGTTAAAAGGCTGACGAGAGATTGAAATCTGCAAATTATATTATCTTGAATTAATTTACTAAATAAAATTAAATGAAAAGAAGACGCTAACTCTCCATTGAGGTGGTTTTTTGTTCTGTTGAAAGTGGTTTGGAAAAGTAGAACATATTTTTTATTCCATTGCGAATGATAGCTTCAGATATTCATCTTCATCACTTTTAAACTGTGGATAGCGGAGTATGGTGTCAACTGCGTCCTTTGCATCCCTGAAAGCAGACTTAGACAGGGGAACGTCACTGTTAAACTCACATTAATTTTCGGAAGTATCACTTCATCGTCCTTCACTGCCGTTATTCTCACAATGTATCCACACATGTCCACAATTTATTAACCTCTCATTTCTTCAGTTGTGTATTCAAGTCAGAAAGTTGCTTCAGATTCAGTTGGGCATCCACGTTAAGAAAATCCGATGTTGTTGCAATGGATAAATTGTCTGTAAAAATCTATTTCGTAATCTTTGTCATTATTGATGTTTATCCTTATTATCTTTCGCAAAAAATCTTCTATAATGATGTCTGAAGGCTGCTATTGCGCCCTGATCCATGGACAGAATCAAGCTGGTAACAGGGGGGGGGGGCGGGGGCGGCAGAACCTCCAATTTTTACATGTCCATACATTTTTACATTTACATGCAAATACATTTAGATGTCCATACATTTTTACAGACTCCAGTTCTTTTATGGAAACATGATCGGTTCAGTTATTAACATTCAGCACAATATTTCCTACTCGAGAACAGTCAAATTCTATTGAAACCTGTCTTTATTTTCATAAGAGAAAGGAAACCAATTCTACTTAAAATGGAACATTTATGGTCAATTTCTATTGTTTACGTCGAAAAGTGTAAAAAATAATCATTATTGCAAATGGCGTCAATTTTGTGGGGGTTATGGAGGCTGTCACAGGGGAAATTTATGTGTGACGCAAATAAACAAGTTCCCCTTTTTATGTGCACCCGAATGTGTATCCAAGGAAAGGAGGGCGGAAAGAAAATATGAAATTAAGCCCCCTACCAAGGATCACACAAACAGAAATAAATTTGATATTAAGTACGACTTACTTTAGCGTTGTATTTGCAATAACCTCAGATCCGGCTGCCCAGGCTTACAAAATGCAAACAGGACACACAGGCACACAACAAAGTAACAACAAAGATCAGGTTGGGAAAACATGAGACAAATTATCATAAATAAATCTTTTCTTTATTTAAATATATAAATATATATATTTTATGAAAATATAGAAACCAAGAAGATAATTCTGGCCATTTTCTGTATTAAATATATCTAGATAATATTTGGTCTTTGTACTTAATTCTTAAATACAATAATAATACAAATGATGAAACACGACCTTTTTATATATATATACTCAAATATTGAAGATAATTACTCTTGATGAGAATTAAATATGGTTTCACTTTATCGACTGAAATTCTGGCCTCAATTTAGATTCAGAAATTCTCTTTTAAGAATTTCGATGTTATCTCTATATTTATGCCATTTAAGTAATTAAATACGTGAATACTTCATCACGGTTTCAAATATGCATTTTCACACAAGCACTGATTCAGATGAGTACTTCGACTCAAGATCCCAAAGGATCAAGAAGCAAATCGTGCACACACTGGTTGAATTCTTGCCGAGAAAATTCACTCCAAGATTTTTATGGAAAAGATCCAATGATCCAAATACTTTGGCTGAGTTAACACATCTCTATTGTAGAACATCCAAATAAATCTCAAGACTTAGCAAGCTTGATTGGGGTAACCTATGAACTCTTCGAAACGACTAGTCATATAGGATGTCATTGCGCTCGACTCCTTTGTCAACTATTCAGAATTTTCCGAAATTAGATCTGAAATAAATAAATGAGAAATTAGTAATTTTGAAATAAAAGCAATTGTCTTGGCCCACACGGATTATAAGATTCCTTCTGAATCAAAGTTATAATCCGAGACACAGAAATGACCGTTGGGTCATAAATTCTTTTGTGTCCAGTATTCAGAGCGAGAAATTACGAGCTCCTTCTCCAACGAAAACTCAGGGCCAAGAGAGCCCCTCTACTGTGAAAAATGGTAATATCGGTCGCCTCGACCTTCAACTCCTTGCACGACATTAAATGTAGCATCCAACGGTTTGTGCGGCAACCTCGCGCCACCGTCTGCAGAAGCGAAACCGCAACCCCGTTCAATAAATAAAGTAATAAGAAATTAGCTTTGGAACATCTGCCCGAGCGAGATTCCCACACTTTCAGCATGAAAGTGCGAATGCATTCAAATTTATAACCCTGCAATAAAAATGGCTTCCGAAAGAGAATGTTTTCGTGAAGAACAGAAAAATGTCGTGTTTCACACTCATATCGTCATATATCACTATGACAAGGCTATTTACAGTTCTGTTTACCAAATTCTGGCAATATTTATTCGCTTTATCGTGTGAAAATTAAATGTTGTGACAATGTCGTTTTGCCAGGGCAACGTCAGAATTCACTTTAGAGCTAGTTGGCTGCAATTAAAAAGTTACTTATAATCCAAGGATGTGTGATCTTATGTTCCAAATCGGCTGCCTCAGAATTATATGCCAAAATCTTAACTTATCTGTGGATAAGTTAGTCACATCGCAGAACACAAAGAAAAGTGGCACAACTCGAAATTCAATGGTTTTGAGTTAGTACCAACTTAAAGAGTGTAATGTTTGCCTTTATTATGTGGAAAAGTTACATATTTACATTAAACTATCTATTTTATATTAAACTGTCTTTTTATTATAATTGTAAATATGCAGGCTTCTTAGAAAAGTCTTTAATCACGCAAAGAACTTTATACGGTAAGGTCTATGTGTGTACACGTTAGGCATATCTACAGCAGCGTTTACCAACCTGGGGTACGCGTACCCCTGGGGATACGTGTAAGGACAGTTATTATTTATAAAATACAATTTATAAAATACTTTAAAAATGGTGGATTTGAACAAATTGATGGTTTCTTGAACTAGAGTAACTTATGCTCCGGATGAAAAATAATTTTAAATTCTACTTATATAAAACCAAATTCACATTCTAAATATAAAATCTGATCCACACTCTAAATCTGATACCAATTCTTATGTCACCTACTCTGGTTTCAAGTATCTCACTTTGCGAATTTTTGTTAAATCATGAAAAATGTGTGTCCCTACTCCGCTATTTGAGCAAGGCTTCCGCAATAGTTGTTTACTTATTGCTCCCAATGAAGACATATAAGATGTATATGATATTACGCTTCAGAAGCCAACATAATATTACTTTTAACATTTCTGTGGTGGGCATTTATAATAACATATTTTCATTTTGGCACATCTCTGTCAGATTTTTGTATTAATATTATTTAAAGGATTACATTTTTTGTATTGCATTTTCCGTTCTAAGAAAGTAAGATCAAAGACGAAGTATGACACATATTTTATTTCATAAAACTTAAACAATCTTTGTGTTCCTTTCAAACCTTGTAAAGTGTATTTTTATTTAAAAGAAAACGAATTTATAACAATTACAATATATACGAAAAGCATTGAGTTCATGATAAATATGAGAGAATAAAAGATTGAGTGGGCGCAGTTGAAATATATGGACAGGTTGATCAAAGTTTCAACTAAAAGAAATAAAAAAAATAAGGGGTACAATGCAAAGAAATCAACAATCAGGGGGTACTCGGATGAAAAATATTTAGGAACCGCTAATAATCTATATTAAAATGAGCACGTCCGATCGAATAAAAGCGATTGTAGTGGAAATTCTAAAAAGTTAGGATAAGGAACTTTGCAGAAACGAGACCGAATAAAGCCAATTTTGAAGTTGTAGTGCATTGTCTGATGAGTAGGAATCGGTCATAAATGTGTTAAAGAAGTCATTTATTTCACACAAAAAAGTGTTACAGAAGGCATTTATTTCACACAATAAAAGTGTTACAGAAGGCATTTATTTCACACAATAAAAGTGTTACACAAGGCATTTATTTCACACAATACAAGTGTCACAGAAGGCATTGATTTCACACAATAGGTTTATTGGCTGTTCTATTCAGGAATTCTAAAACAAACAACACTTACATGCATAGGAATCTAATGCACAATTCAATCTAATGGTCAAAATGCCATTCATCTGCAATAATGCACATGAATTCGAGAAAAAAGATACCTTCAATTATTACAGGTGTTACAGGCATAAAATATGGCAGATATTTATTGGCTTTACTTTTTACGCGCGTTGCTCTTGCTCATTATACAATGTTCTACAACTTTATAATTATATATCTTCATCTATTTCACTCTGTTGCCCTGTTCTGAATTCTAACTTTTCAAAGTCTATAATCACTTCCATTTGATAGGACATCCTTACTTTATTTTAGGTAGGCTAAAGTGTACACTCATGTATCTTTCCTTTAAAAGATATTCGGGTGCTTAAGAACTATCCTAGAAATTTAGTATAATTTCTTATTTATAGCAAAATTTAGTTCCAATTGATAAGTTTTTCTACTCTGCTGAAAAAAAATTGAGTTGTGTCACTTTCCACTGTGGTGCCAACGGCCGTACCGTGCTGAAAACAGCAGTTCTCGTTAGATCACCGAAGTCAAGCAGCATCGGGCGCAGTTAGTACTTGGGTGGGTGACCACCAGGGAACACCGCGTGCTGTTGGCACTTTTCGGGCGCGGTAGTCCGGTGGTTTGCGCGAGGGATTTGCACACTGCCACAACTGCCGCCGTGTTCATGCGGAGTACGATCACGTTAAACATGTGGGTCCGTAAGTTCTTCTGAGAGGTTGGTGGTAGGGGAAGGAGGGTACGGTCCCTGTGGATGCATACCCCACTGGGTTTCGGTCTAAATTGGGTGGCACTTCCCGGCCGTCCAAACAGTTACCTTACACCTTTCTAGTAGGTCGGACGGTCTGGGTCTCATCAACAACAACAACTTTCCATTGTGGTGAATAAATAAAAATACAAAACTTAAAAGTTATGTTTGCTTGTTTATTTATTCTTCTCTTAACAAAATATCTGTTTACTTTCCCTACATACACAGTATTTCAGTATAACGTATAGGGAATGCATTGTAACGAGGGGAGGGGGGGTCGAATTCGTGATTTTACGGAACAGGACAGACATTTTACTCATCCATGAACTTGAGTGGAACGCTTTACAGTTGATGTTTGTGTGTGTATGTGTGTAATCCAGTGATTCCCAACCGTTTATGATTGAAGAAACCTTTGAAATGCTTCGTAAAATCTCGCGGAAGCACTAATTGGCTGAAACAGATTACGTTCATTAGAAGTTAATTACAATATAGACAGAAAAATCAATGGAATTATGAATTTCAACAATAGGGTAAAGTTCATAAATAATTATTTACTCATACTTTTTAATGAAATATTACAAGAGTATTTATTTTGAGGGGCTGACAGCCCAGTGGTTAGCGCGCGGGAATTACACTCGGTTCGATTTCCACCACGGCCAAAGAGCCAAAATTGCCGCCGTGTTCACGCGAAGTACGATCACGTTGAACATGTGGATCCGTAAATCCTTCCAAGAGGTTGGTGGTAGGGAAAGGAGGGTGAATTCGGTGACAATTCCCGGCCGTCCAAACAGATACCTCATAACTTTCTGGTAGTCCAAACAGATACCTCATAACTTTCGAAGAAGAAGCGTATTTATTGTTTATTTCTGTTTATTAGTTACTAATTATAATGAAATAGCAAATATTCTAGCTTTGCGTCTCACTTATGAATTACAAGCAAAAATTTCTGGTGATTTTGTGTTAATATAATTATTTTCATACAATTCCTAACAAAAACTACAAAAATTGCATTTCATAGTTTTATAATACATTTGTATTTTCATGTGATATGATGTGATTAAAAAAACTATATATTTCAACTGGTTTAGCTTTTTAAAAAAAAATTAAATGCCAGCTTTACGAGTAGTTAACAGGAGTGCTCCTTATGTTCAATAATGCCAACTAAATTCTCTGATCCTTTTGCTACGAAAAAAAATATCTGATGTGGGCAGCACATGACTTTCCCTGCAGACTTATATTCACGTTCTCTTTATTTTAATTACATTTAATTCACTTTTAATTCAATTTTAATTCAATTTTCGATCTCATTTGATAACAGGACTTCTTTTCAAAGGTGGAGTAGAGAAAATACGAAAAAACTAAAATATCTCGAGAACGGCTACTCCTAGTGTAATAAGGTTAGTCTTATACTTTTCGTCGTTAAAATTTATGTATTAAACAAGTATTTTCTGAATATATTTGAGCATACGTAGATTTTTATTTTAGGTTGTGGCGATTTTTATGGGCCATTTTGCAAAAAAAGGGAGGTTATTTTTTTCCGAATCATACCAAAATCTAATCAGCACCAGGGTGTCCCACAAGTGACTTACCTGCCAAATTTTGTTTAATTCAGTCCATTAGTTTTTCAGCTATAGTGGATACATACTTTTGCGGGTCATTTCACAAAATAAGGCGGGTTTTTTTATCGCGAATCGTACCCAAAACTAATCAGCACCAGATTCGATCACAAGTGACTTACCTACCAAATTTTATGAAATTAGGTCAGTTACTTTTTTAGTTAGAGTGGATACAAAATATGCACAGACAGACAAACACACAAACCGACAGACACACAGACACACACACAGATGTCACGCTAAAAATAGTTTTTTCGTATTCTAGAGGTCTCGAAACGTGTAGATCCGTCGAAAACTCGAGTTGCGATTTTCGGCATGTTTCCAATACTTTCCCTATACATTACCATGTATTGCAGGAAAAGTAAAAAATATCTTTCAAAGTTAATCTTGCTGCTTCAATTTTAGCTACCGCCCAATTAAATCTATTCAAGTTAAACTTTCAAAATGTTTCAAAATGGAACTCGTCAAAACCTTTAATTGAAATATTTCCTAAATTATAAGAAAGGTGGCAAGTTGAACTTTTTTCCCCCCAAGTTTTGCCGAATTCTTACTGTGTCCTGTAGTTCTGCGGAAACTTGGTTTGGAATCATTGATGTAATGTATGTGTTGTGTGTGTCAGTGAGCCTGTGGAAGCGATATCACACGACTGAATGAAACGATTCGAAAACAATTTGACCCAATTATGAAAATAAGGGAATACTTTTTAAATGCGATCAACTGTTCGGACGGCCCAAATTTTCGTATGATTTTTTTGAAAAAATCATTAAAATATCAGGACCTTTAAACGTTAAATAAGTAATCCTTTCTTAGGCACTTTATCATTCGAAAACGAATGGCATCTACCATGAACCGTTTTAGAGATATAACACATTTTCAGATAAATTTTTCGAAAAGTTACATAAAATTAAAATTAGGTAGCAAATTTTCTGAAATGAGTTGATTTTGGAGAAATATCGCCAACTTAGAGACTTTTTTAAAATGTCACCAAATAGGCAAAACTGAAGCTTAATTAACAAAAATCACGCCAAAATTGATTGAAATTCAATATTTTCAAATGATTAAAATCGTTTTATATATTGAATATATTGCCTAGTGGATGCTATAAGTTAATTGGGTACTTCATTAATTTTTATACATAGTAAGCCAGAAAAGCGCAAAATCTTAATGTACAATTCAATGTTAAAAACATTTTGCCATAGATCTTGTTCATCGTTAGTTTTCTGTGGAAAAACTGGAATTACATAAGGAAAATCAGAAGAAGAATTTTAGTTGTGCTTTCTTTCTTTGTGATATTAAAGCTTAGTGGAAAAGCTTTGAAAAAATAATCTGGTGTGGACAGTACATCACTTTCCCCATATAATACAATAACTTTATTTCTTTCACAGGGAAATAATGATATATAAGACTCACAAGACAATGATGTTGGCATTTAGTTAACACCGCGTCAATTGAAAGTGGAAATTTAGTCCAAACGAATGGCTTATTTATAGTAGTGAATTCTTTGGCGTCAAAATACAAAACTACTACAGAAACTATTTTCTCTCGTGAATGCTATGATCTAGACTCGCGAGAATGATGTTGCATAATATTGCATATGAACGCGAACATATTTGAAAATAACACTTTCAATTCTTCTTTAAAGAAAGAAAGCATATGAAAATTATGTGCTAATAATTATTTTGAGGTTCATTTTGTTCCTCTCAAACAAGTCAAAACAGTGTTTTTTCTTAAGAACCACTAAGAAGGGACTGTAAGGTGGCAGATCAAGACATAGTGGAATAGATATATTTAAAACCCCCAAGGCGAGGATTCGTAGCAGGGTTAACAGCGGGGTATTCGTAGCGGGGATTCGAATCCCCAGTCATATACATATCAACACAGGTCGATAAGGCGGCCTCACCTTTGCCCAAACAATACTTTAAGCGAAATAACTGGAACAGAAAGCCACGAATTGAAAGGATATTTAAAATAAAACTGAGGGCGAAAGAAATTAAAACCTTTCAATTACTAACAAATATAAGGAAATGTTGAGAAATTGAGGAAGAAACTGTCAAAGCCCGTCCAAGTACATCATAGCCATTCAGAGGAAACCGGATTTGAACTCCCTTCTACCCTCTCATATGCTCCCATTATCCACAGACATATGCGAGCAGTCAGTCTTTCCAATTCAATATTACTACTTCTTATACGACTCCCTATCAAAGCATAAATACTATAATATCGCCTAACATAAGACAATTAATTTATTCTCTCCTAGATCCTCTAACAAACGAATTTCTCAAGTATATACCTCTCACTTTTATTTCCGGTTATCAATTTTTGGTCATACCATGGGCTAACTGCATCTAACACCGTGGGTCATACAATTCAATCCCAACTAATCCATCTCCCTCACAGCAAAGATCGTCACATGCGTGACAGTGACGTTGTAGTCACGTGACAACTGGGTCACAATGTGACATCATATTTGTGACTTCTATGCGACGCTATACGTATTAGTAACTTTGCAACTTCATTGTGACTATATTCTGTGACGTTTCCATAATTTAATTAACACGTAACAATGTGACGACATTACAATGGCAATTACAATGTGACGTCCCAAAAAAGTTAATATGCGACGCCATGGAAATGACCAAAATGATTTCGCTGTGACCTCAATATGACGTTGTCGAGACGTACTGCGACTCCCAGTGACGTCCCAAAGTCACAGTGTGACGTAAATATTATGTCACTGTGGGAAAATATGCTGTTAGGGCTATGAACATTAGTTGCATTGTTTAAAGCATGAAATTAAAGATAAAGGAGAAAGCAAGTCTGCCTAACTCCATGGTACTGAATTTTTAAAGTGGGATGACCTCTCAGTATTAACATTCCTAATAATTTCAATCATGGAGGTGGTCTCATCTTTAACTCCATCAACTGAATGCAGTTTTCCTTTTAGTCACATGATCATACAATTATATGATGTTGTGGCAAAGACTTCGAACTA
The DNA here is from genome assembly GCA_951213105.1 of Amaurobius ferox. Classification (NCBI taxonomy): domain Eukaryota; kingdom Metazoa; phylum Arthropoda; class Arachnida; order Araneae; family Amaurobiidae; genus Amaurobius; species Amaurobius ferox. The sequence goes on along the minus strand of OX578149.1, from coordinate 123,736,806 downwards.
AGATATAAGCACGAAATTATCAAAAAGGGCTAAACTTTGAGAGGCTATTTCTTTAGATTCAATGCTTAATTTGAAAAACGGATTTCAGATTTGAAATTATCAAGGTCGAATTAGCATACACAAGTTTCTTCAACCATCAGGGTTGCATTTGGTACTTGGACATACTGACACTGCACTTTTAGAGAGAGGATAGACAAATCGGTAAATATAGCAAAAATGTAAAAATAATAAAGTCAACCCTCCTATAACGTGGTACTCTCATAACGCGATTTCTATATAACGTGGAGCAAAAATTGCGACAGCTCTCCCATAACGCGGTACTCATAAAACACGGTTTCCATATAACACGGTTTCTCTATAATTCTGTACAACTCAATTAGCTTAAGCAGTCTCTCTATAGCATAGATTTTTCTATTGCACTTTTACGGTTGACATTAATGGGGAATTCCTCAGTTTTTTCATCTACGTATATCACCGTTTTTCAATTTCAGTTGTCAGGGAAATCCTCTGTAAAAAAATTAATGCTATCACCTCAAATGCTTTGGTAGAAGAAAATATGGATAAATAATGAGTTGCAAATTTCAATTTCAATGATGTGATAAGAGGACTGGATTTGTGTAAACAATTGGAAAATAACTTTATTGAAAATGATCCTTCAACAGTGCGAAGCGCAAAGTTTAACAAATAATTACAAAATTGATTAACTCCTTCTAGAGAGATTTTGGTAGAATTACAAAATAAAACTACATTTAAAAACGAAAATGAAGACATTCAAAGTGAAGAGGACATTAAAAGAAAAAGAATTAGGCCACTGATATTTGCCAGTGATGATGAATGTTAATAGGATTTTTATTGGAAAAAAAGTTAATAAGCTTAGATTTCACATTGTTTATATAATGTTCTTATATGAAGTCTTAAACTCATAAATATAATTCGAAATATCTAAACATATATTTATTGTCTTTTATATCTATAAATTTATACATTACCGTATTAATCATAACATGATATTCTAAAAATACAGTTTTATAAAACGTAGAACGAATCAGCCTGGATTACATGTTCTGAATTTCACTAAACCAGATTTCCCTATAACGAGGTACGAATTGTTCTGCTTTGTACTAATTCTGAATTTCTTATAAAGCGTTTTTCATACAACACAATATGCGTTTTCCATACAGCACAATATGCGGCTTCCATATAGCACGATACAAATCAATCTGATTTGCACTAATTTGAGTTTCTTATAACACGATTTCCATATAACGCGGCACAAATTAATCGCGTAATCGGAGGATTGTTTGTAACTAGAAAGAGTGAAATATGATGAAAACAATGAAGATATAACTATTGGGATAAACATATTCAAAATCTACGGAAATATTCGTATTTAGTAAATAACAAACTGGAAAACAGAAACTGTTTAGGTTAGACCGAGCTGCCGAGGTTAGACCAGCTAGTCATTCATGTTGTCATTCCATGGTCACTTGCTGCATAAGATCCAGGAAACTGGAGGCTCGGGAAGATGTAAAAATGTAACTAATGCATTCTACAAATTTTTACTAAAAGCACTTTGTAAATGGTATGAAACTGTCAATCATTTACAAAACCATGTGCACTTTAAATTCATTGAAAATTATTTTTATTGAATTTATTTTTATTTTTAAGATCTTTTAATGAGACTTTTGAAAGTATAATTTGTTTCTCAAAACACGTGTATTTCCGCAGTGATACAATTTACTAATGGTCATTAAATTGAGATTCTAAGTATAGATTTCGGGTTGAAAAGTAAGTAAATGCCATTGAAAGACTGCATCAATGTTCGAACAAAATCCTTTCAATTTTTTCTGTAAAGTTATCATTTTTGTGTTATTCTTGTTTAGTGTGAAGAATGAAGAAGAATTACGCTTCAGTTTTAAATCGGTACACTAGAACATAACATCTCGGGAGTCAGCTGTTACCAGAGACGATAAAGCAGCATCTGGGAAGGTCTGGAACAAAGTGAAAATTTTCATTTCATCCATAATTTGGAACTAAAATTTGGAATCCAGACAATTAATAGTTCAATATAATTCAATAGTTCTTGCATATGCCTAAATTCATTCCTTCATGGTGTTGCAGTTTCACTTTTGACGAGTGTATTTAATCGAAAATCATATTTCATGGAATAATTAATTCTTCAGTTCAGTAAGCAAATTTGATTATACTTTTGATTGAAATTCTACGAACCTGAAATATCTGAAAATAATGAAATTTTAATATAAAAACCCCATTATATTTTTTTTACTGTACATAAATTTTCATTTAATGAATTTGTTATCTTTGCCGCAAGTAGTATTTCAAACCAGCTTCGTACTTTATACAAAACAAAACTTCCTGGTTTATTGCGTAAAATAGTTATTATTATTAAGTATTTCTATCGCCTTACAATCACATGTAAGCAAATATGTAAGGAGTTTGTACGTATTTACTAGAATATGCTGCCTAATAGAATATTTATAAAGTATTACAACATTAACAATAGAGCCAGCTCTGTGGATATTTAAATTTTCTCCAGTCAGAATCATTACTTTTAAAAGGTCACTTTTCCTATGTAAAATATTCGCATTTTGAAATTTACTATTTTTAAGAATAAAGGAATATAATCAGGAACGTGCTCATTTGATAATCTTTTATCATAACCCAACCTGTAACGTGTTTTTTTTTCACTCTTCATTAAGGGTGGGCATTGAGCTAATAAAATTATACAAAACTTGTCAATAGAATGAGCTTTGCTGTATTACCGATTCATCCGCTCAGAATAATATAGAGCGAATCACGAGGAAGTCTCCATTTCATATATAAAATCGAATTGGTGGAACCCCTCAGTAAAAAAAGAACACAGATTGGCCAATCATCGGAAGTAAACGCTCCCTATTCATAGATCACTATAATCATAAAAAACACTGTCAGGATAAAATTACACTTTGAGATCATGTGAGGAAATTGGGGAAAGACATGGAAGGCTTCTTCTCCTCGGAAACATGCGATAGCAGGTTTTCGTCTTGCGACTGGTCATGTGTACGGAATTGGAATTTATCTTCGACCTGACTGCAAGCTTGTAACGACTATTTTTTATAGATAATGAACGCATTCGCAGTTGCAAAGCTTTAACACAGGAAAATATTTTTGGTAGATACTGAGAAGCAAGGGAGAGACTCCAGCTTGCTAATTTTGGACTCTTTGTGTGATTATCTTTGTCTCATGTATTTTCCTTAGTTGTCATAGCCAGTTGTTTTGTGTTGAATTTCTGGTCAATAGCTTATGCTAAGTACCATCGCAATAAAAAAGTGCATACTGTTACTATAATCACTACATTACAGAGATAGGAAAATTGTAGCTCTCCAGCCTCATGTTGAAGACCCAGACCGTCCAACTCGTCCTAAGACTTGAGCAGCTGTTTGGACGGCCGGGAGAGCTCCAACCTCATGTAGATGCCGAAGTCATTTTGTACGGATTCCGATATAATATTGAGTTTCATTCCCATTTTTTCAAAAATTCTATATTAATCATTTGAGATCTGGAGAAAAAAAAAACGGTAACCTTCCGGTGGACCCGAACTGTATAAAATTCAGGAGTATACTAATAAAGCTAAAGTCATGCTTTGAATTTTTTATGAATCCTGTCTTAAGTTGTAAACACTGATCGATGCCCTGTTGTTCAATCTTTTGCCTCGGATGTTGTTTCCATATAAATTGGACCTTTGGGTTGCTGGAAGATGTGGGTTGAAGACAGTAAATAAAAACTCTTCTCTAACTGATTTTAGAAACAAATCCCAAAAGCAAAGTATTCCAATCTTTAGAAATCCGACTGTTCTCTGTTTTGGGGGTCAGCTTGCAATTGTGAATCACTCTCCTCAGTAATAAAATTTGTCAAGTCAAAACATCGTGAAATCCTCGCTGACATCCACCGTCCTCAATGAGCTTCTTAAAACAGCTTTGACTACTACTGACCAGATTTTAAACTATTAAATGCAAAAATAGAGATTTAATCAACATCTTCAACGAACAGAGATACTCTTGTAGTCACTGCAATTCGTGAATCAAGGGAGCGATCACGAATTGAATTGATGCACAGAAATCGAGTTTCAAAAAGCATTTTCTTTTAAGCAGTTTGCCTTTGAAACTATTAAATACAGACAGATGAAACTGGCTAAAGTTATTTTAATCCTTAAATAAGGTTAAAAACTGATAATCATGATTTTGTTGGTCTGTCAGATATTTTTCTAATAAAATATATGAAAAAATAAGCATGTATTTTATTTTTGAAATTGTTTGGAGATTGGTTACATTCTAAACTTAGAGATCGGTTACATTTGTCTTAAATCATATTCATCTCACAGAGTTCGTCATTACTGAACATCGCCATAATTTAACTCTATCAGCAGGGTTATATGGATACTTAAATAGAAACCGCGAATCGACAAAATTTGGAAGTAATAGCTTTACTGAAGTATTTGCATAAAATAAATTTGAATAAGTAGTAAACGTTTTAGTGACTATTTGAAACCGTAATTGATTTGTGGATGCCCTCTTATTTCCCAATAAAAATTTCAATCAATGATAACTCTGTTAAATTTGATCGTATTTCTACCAAATGTTAGTCAGTTTTAGTTAATACGATATTGATAATATTTTTGTAATTTTACTTTTTTGATAGACGGACAAAATTATTATTCCGCATCATGTAAGTTATTATATTATAATTCCTTATCATATTTTTATTTTTGGAACAAGTGTTTTTTACACGCATACAATCGGAGAGGCCTTTGCTGCCCCCCCCCCTCCCAGAAATATTTTATATTAATAATATATATTATATATTTTATATTAATAATAATATATATTTTATATTAATAATTAGTTTCTATATATGTGGCAGCATTTAGATATGTTTTATGGGGTAAATAGAAAAATTGCCTCCCCCCCCCTAAAGTTCCATTCGTCCCTCAGCCAAAAAGTATTTAAAGAAACACTCATCGGAACTAAATGTCTACAGCCAACGGTTAAAAAAAAAAAACTCGCAGTTCACTTTTTTTTAAACACGCCATATATTTTTTAAACACGCCTTTTTATTATTCATAAATACAATTTTAAAATATTATGTTTTGTGGCTCTTCTAATCTAAGAACTTACTCACCCCTGGTATATTATATTACTACATGTTTCACTCATAGATCTCGAAGCAATAATATTTGAAAGGAAGTATTCAGTTACACTGACTCAGTACAATATGGTCAAGGTTTAGGTTGAACAGTTGCAGAATCCACTTCAACAATAAAAGCTTGCAATTTCGTCCCAGTAGCTCTACGGTAGAGTGTCGACTGGTCAGTTCGGAAACCCAGAGTTCGATTCCCGGGGCAGAAAGGTTCTTTTCAATAGCGACCGAACAAATTAACTCTGTATGTTAGTGCAAAGATATCAGAGGTCTGAAAGTGATCCTAGTACTGATTCAGTGGACTCTGGCATATTGAGAGCGCCGATTTCAAATCGAGAAGATAATGACCACTGAGGAAACTAACCTAGAGGATAAAATGGCATCGGGAAACTAACCTAGAGGATAAAATGGCATCGGGAAACTAACCTAGAGGATAAAATGGCATCGGGAAACTAACCTAGAGGATAAAATGGCATCGGGAAACTAACCTAGAGGATAAAATGGCATCGGGAAACTAACCTAGAGGATAAAATGGCATCGGGAAATTAACCTGAGGTAAAAAGTAGCAGGAAGTGGTCAGTTACACGTCAATCTCACATTAAAGAGTGGAGAATACAGAGTCCACTTCGACTGTAAGGGCTTGCAATTATGTCCCAGTAGCTGAACTGCGGAAACGTTGGCTGGCCGTACGAAAATCTGTGTCTGGGACAAAACAGATTCTTTGCATACTTAACAACCTCAAAAACTGTCTTCCAGTCTTGACGAAGAAGGCTGTTTTACACTTATTTTCTATTACATATGTTTTATACGAAACTCCTTGTCATTTTATCTTTAAATACTTGTAGATTTTACTTCAACGAGATGATTAGAGCTTGCAATTTCGTCCCAGTAGCTCAACGGTAGAAAGTCGGTAGGCCATTTCGGAGATCCAGGGTTTGAGTCTCAGTTGGCGCAGCAAGGTTCTTTACACAGTTTACGATATTCCTAATTATTTGGAACACCTTATTAACTATTTACCATTTTCAAACACTTGAATTATTATTCTTTTGTTATTATATTATCTGCCTCCCCCCCCCCTTTTATTTTGTGCGTTGAGCCTTGTAGATCCCCCCCCCCTGCATGTTAGATGAGTTCTTGTTTTACTGTCTTGGTACCCTATTTTAAATTTTCAAATTAAGGCTTCTTTGCGGATCTGTGTAGCTGAACATGTCTCTTTGGGGCTGGGAGGGGGTTCTTTCTCGATCACACATTTCACTTCCTCAAACCGTGGAGTTAGAGCTACAGAAACGGGAAATACCCGGGAATAAACCGGGTTTTGGGGAAGAGAATTTCGAAAAACTAGGAATTTTGGAAGTTTCCAAAGAGTGGGAATATTCAGTCACTGCATTTTGCATCGTAAAAGAAATATATATGACACAATGCTACTAATATTTATTTTTGCATCCGGAATTATAAATAGCTGAGGCATGGAAAATTGAGAGGGATTTATTGGATCCAAGAAAAATATTTGAATTATTTGACTTTTATATTAACATGAAAATTAATTCCAAAAATAAAATGTAATTCAGTTTATAAATATTTTAAAAGTAGAAAGCACGCTGTAAAATACTTATTGTCATGAAATACTTATTACAAAGTGATTAATTTGTTCATATTTGTTTTATATGAAATCATAAAGGAAATTTATAGTAGTTCCAATAATATTTCAAGTATTCTATTGCTAACATAATTTGCATATTTTCAATAAAATTTCAGTAATTTCAAATTTTTTCAAAAGAACTTTATTTCATCAGATTCTACTTTCAAATTAGCATGAAGATTACGTAAATTTATCTTTAATGACGTAATGTCATTAAAGTTTAAACGGTGCAATGTGCCGGATTAGCCACAACGTATATGAAACATGTAAATTAGTTTATTTCCATCAAAGTATCCAATGCTTCCATATTTCCCAGTTTATTGCCAAAAATTCCGGGGTTAATCCTTATTCTCAAAATTTCCGGGTTTCTTTAAATTCTAAAATATGGTAAATAATGGTAATTCTAAAATATGGTGTTCAATTTTTGTTTTAGTGAATAAATAAAACTAATCATATTTAACAAGATTTTGTTATTATTTGGAAATAGATAGGTATCATTAGATTCCAGAAATATAATAAAAATACATAAAATAAGATGTTTTTCTTGAAGTCAATATACGTTTTTTCCGTATTTGTATAGAACATTATATTCAACCAACTATGACCACGAAATATGTAGGTCCTGTGGGATGCAGAAATAAAAAATTATAACTTTCATTTCATGTACTGCTTGTGTTACTTTCATGCGATATAGAGTATTGTGAATATGGTTCAAGCTATGGTTCTTTGAATTTGACGAATCTACATATTTTTAACACTCCTGAACACGATCTATCCATATTTTAAACGATGAATTTTAAATGATGAATAAAATGTTGAATGAACAAACGGTTGTCCTAAATCGTATTTTAATTTTTTTTTTTTTATTCTTTGGAACTAAATGCGTATCATTAGATTCCAGAAATATAACAAAAATGTAATAAATAGGATGTTTTTCTTAAAGTCAACATATGTTTCCTCCTTTATCTGTGTTATACATTATATTCAAATAACATGACCACTAAATATGTAGGTCATGTAAGATGTGAAAATAAAAAATAATAACTTTCATTTCATGTGCTCCTCGTTTACTTTCATGCGATAGAGTATTGTAAATATGGGCCAAGTTATGGTTTTTTTAATTTGACGAATCTACATATTTTTAATATTCCTGAACACGATGTATTCGTATTTAAACGATGAATTTTAAATGATGAACGAAATGTTGAATGAATCAACGGTTGTCCTAAATCGTATTTTCATTTTTTTCTTCATTCTATGGAAATAGATGCGTATCATTAGATTTCAGAAATATAACAAAAATATAATAAATAAGATGTTTTTCTTAAAGTCAACATATGTTTTCCTTTTACATCTGCGTTATACATAATATTCAAATAACATGACCACTAAATATGTAGATCATGTGAGATGTGAAAATAAAAAAAAATCTGATGTGGGCAACACATGACTTTCCTTATATAATGCAATGAATTTACTACTTTTACAGTTAAAAAAAATATTATTCTTATAGTAGATATTTATATTCTTTCCAAGATATTGAATTTTCTTCAATTAGTCGTCATTTTCAATGATTTAGAGTCATTTTTATCCATTTGGCGATATTTTTTTTTAATTTGGCAACAATTTAAAATGTCGCCAAGTTGGCGACATTCCGCCATATTCGTCGCCAAAATCTCGCCAAGCGTTATGGAAGAAGAAATAAGTTATTCTTACAGCAGATAAATGACTATTGGCGCTCAAATACAGAAGTATTACTCAAAGTATCTTTTTTCATGAATGAAACGAGCTAGATCCACGAAAATAATGTCACCCATTTTATCGCATGGTATTACATATGACGAGTGAACATGTTTCTCAATAGAAAATATTTTTTTTTATTTTATATTACTTTTTGATAATTTTTTTGAAAAATGTGCAATATCTCGAGAATAGATCATGTTAGCGTTCTAAAATTTATGTCAATCGTTTTCTAATGAAAAATTACATAAGAAATGTCTATTTGCGGTAACTTTATTAGCGGTTTTGATTTTTTGAAGATTTTTTCAAAATTTCACTTGAAAATTTAGGGGGGTTCTGAACATTCGATTGCGTACAAAAACAATAGGCTTCCAGTGTTTATGGATTGTGATTTTTGTACCAAATTTTGTTCGAATCGGTCCATTCGTTCCTCAGTTATCGTCTCCACAGACTCACTGACACACACACACACACACACATACTTTCACACACACACACAGAGACACACACACACACACAGACATCACTTCAAAAATGTTTGATTTGTGATCAGGGATGCTTGAAACGTGCTCTCCCGTCGAAAACTCGAATTCGAATTTTCGACCCCGTCACAATACTTTCCTTATACATTATGTATATAAGGAAAGTAATAATAACTTTCATTTCATGTACTCCTCGTTTACTTTCATGCGATATAGAGTATTGTGAATATAGTCCAAGCTATGTTTTTTTTTAATTTGCCGAATCTACATATTTTTAACATTCCTTAACACGATGGCTATAAAATGATGAATGAAATGTTGAATGAACGAACGGTTGTCTTAAATCTGTATAGCAAAATCAGCGACTTAAATAACATTTGAAACGATGAAATCGTGCTCAGAGTAGCGGCGGGTATTCATCCACAAGTTACGAGCTTTCACTTGTCCCTTCAGCATGAGAAAGATTGCCAGACACAGTTCAAAATATTTTGTCAGATTGATAATTATGGCATTGCCATATGTCTTTATTTTTTATTTTCTGATAAATAATCGAAAAAAAATTGAATTAATTTAAAGCATCACTATGCAATTGCGACTGTAAACCATTGGGTCAGTCGAGTGGTCTAGGTTTTCGAAACCATCACTATGAAATATAAAGTTGGATCTTAGATTGCTTCAACACGGGTTGCAAAAACAAAAATAGTAATTCTCCAAGCAATATTGGAATTCGATTATATAATAAATTTACTACTATAACAATGACAAATAAGAATGACACAAAAATTAAAGAAAATATTTAAGAGTTATCCTTCGAGTTACACATATTACGATGTTGATGCATTTTAGATATGAATCTGGACATGATGTAGGATTCCATGTTTTACTTTCTACAGTTTTTAAATTTTTACTATAATAACTATTTACAACATTTACTTTCCTTTAACAATATTTTTCCTGATGTTCTCTTGTTTTTAGATCTGATTATGTAAAACTGTTCTGCGTTATAGTAACAACTTAAAAAAAATCTGATGTGGGCAGCACATGACTTTCCTTATATAATGCAATGAATTTACTACTTTTACAATAAAAAATAGGTTATTTTTATAGTAGATACTTATATTCTTTCCAAGATATTAAATTTTCGTCAATTAGTCGTAATTTTTATTGATTTAGCGTCACTTTTATTCATTTAGCGATATTTTCGTTAATTGGATAACATTTTAAAAAGTCGCCAAGTCGGCGACATTCCGCCAAATTTGTCGCCAACATCTCAATAAGCGTTATGGACGGAGAAATAAGTTATTCTCATAGCAGATAAATGACTACTGGCTTTGAAATACGAAAGTATTACTCACAGTATCTTTTCTCATGAATGGAACGAGCTAGATCCACGAGAATGATGTCACTCAATTTATCGCATGGTGTTACATATGAAAAGTGAGCATGTTTCTCAACAGTTAATATATTTTTTCAAATTTATGGGAATTTTTGGTAAATTTTTTTGAAAAATGTGCAAAATCTCGAGAACGGTTCACCCTAGCGTTCTAAAGTTTATGTCAATCGTTTTTTAAGGAAAAATTGCGTAAAAAATGCCTATTTAAGTAACTTTATTAAAAATTTTAATTTTTTGATGATTTTTTCAAAATTTCACTCAAAAATTTAGGTGGTTCTGAACATTCGATTGCGTTTAAAAACAATAAGCTTCCAATACTCACGGATTACGATTTTTGTTACAAATTTCATTCGAATCGCTCTATTCGTTCGTGAGATATCGTCTTCGCAGACTCACTGACACACACACACACATACTTTCAATCACTCACACACAGATACAGGCATCACCTCAAAAATGTTTGATTCGTGATCAGGGATGCTTGAAATGTGCTCTCCCGTCGAAAACTCGAATTTGAATTTTCGTTCCCGTCACAATACTTTTCTTATACATTATGTATATAAGGAAAATAATAAAATTGAATTCGAATTGAAATTTAATAGTTTGTTTAAATGTGAAATTAATTCCACAAATACATTACATTTTAATTTGTAAATATTTTAAAAGTAAAAACACTCCAAATGATGATATACGTATTACGAAGTGATTAATTAGTTGAAGTGATTAATAGTAAGAAATCTATATTAATCCGAATATTATTTTAATTATTTTAAAAGTAATAAAATTTGCGCATTTTTAATAAAAAAAATTTTAATTTCAAATTCTCAAATATTTTATTTCAATAGACTTCACCAATAAACGTCAAAATGAAGTGACTTCAAAACAATCAATTGACTTCAAAATTCCCGGTTTTTCTTTCTAACTTTATGTCGAATAGACAGCATAACTTGGGCCATGGAATAGAGTACCTTCAAAATAAGATAATAGAAAGTACTTGTTCTAGCAATTTTTCTCATATTTTTCTAATGGTTTTGGCATTTTATAGGCAAAGTAATGTATTCAAATTAGTGTATTAAGTTTAGGGAATTCTATTTTACATTTCCTTCTTCTTCGATCCAGACCGTCCGACCTACCCGAAAGTGTAAGATATCTGTTTGAATGGCCGAAAAGTGCCACCCAGTTTAGACCGGAACACAGTGGGGACGTCATCCACAGGGACCATGCCCTCTTTCCCTACCAGCAACCTCTCGGAAGGACTTACGTAAGTACATATTTAACGTGACCGTACTCCGGGTGAACTCGGAGACAGTTTGAGCAGAGGCGGAATCGAACTCAGGTCGTCCGAGTGCAATCCTCACTAACTTCCGGGCTGTCCCATCCTGTTTTACAGTTTGAAACATTAGAATTTCTGAAGATAATAACAGTTTAATGTAGCGAATTGAAATCTCTGATTCCCGATATACTTACGAGAAATTAGAGCGTCACTGGCATTTGAACTCAGTCAATTTTCCTTGCATACTTCAATTTGGCAAATAAATACCTGTATATTTCAGACCATTATGTTCTTCATCATAATACGATAAACTCAGCTTTTGCATTACTTGATCAAGAGGAGATATACAGGGTGCCCACTTATATCCGTTACACCCCCTTAACTTCTAAACGGGGACAGCTAAGGCCATAAAGTTGGTGTCTAAGTATAGTAAAAAGGCTATGCGCTACTCGATGAGACACTTTACAACGCCATCTATCGGCTAATTTTGGAATTAGCGGTCTAATCTCGTAAACGGTGAAAGATACATGAAAAATGTCAATTAGAAAATTGTAGAACACCCTCGAATTAGTACTAAAATATACATTGCGCACATTAATACTCAAAACAGAATGCCGAAACTGAACATTTGTTTGATTGTGAAGCGAAGTGAGAAAAGACCACCTTATGGACTAAATACGAGCCTGTATTGTGGCGCAGGGGAAACGCACGTGATTCGCATTCATGGGGACGATGGTTCTGTATCCAGCGGTTGCGTGCTTTACTGAATGTCTCTACAAACCATGAAAACTTTCTGCTGATCTTGCAAAATCTACCAAACACACAGCTCAACTCAACCATGTCTGGTATAAAAATCACATGGATCTCATGTATTATGCAAATGACGATGGAACGTCATACCTGTTCACCAGAGACTACTACTATGAAAAGGATGTTTCTGCTGGGTTGCACGTTAAAGCGGAGAGTTATTGCAAAATTTGGCAGTAACGAGTATTGCGAGATGTTGTTAATTTACGGTGAATGTGGGCGTAAGGCAAAATCAGCTGCAAAGCTGTATCGTGAACGTTTCCCTCAAGGTCCGCATCCTACACGGCAGACCATCTTAAACGTTGTAAAACGTTTAAGGGAGACGGGCTGCGTGACCAGTCGACCTCGAATTCGTACACCTCGTAATGCAGGACGCAAAGTGCAACCTGAAGATGTGCTAGCATTCGCTCTCGCCCATCCTCAGAGCAGCACAAGAATGATCAGTGAAAATTGTGGCCTCTTAAAAAGCCGCGTCTGGAAAATCCTGAATAAATCAGGTGCTCATCCATACCGATCCACATCTGTGCAGGGATTGCTGCCAAGAGATGCTGAGAGACGTTACACGTGGTGCAACTTTGTGATGAATAACTTAGAGCTCCACCCAACATTCCTGGCAGACATAATATGGACGGATGAGGCATATTTTTCAAGGAACGGAATGTTTAATAGACAGAACATTCATACCTGGTCGCTGGAAAATCCGAGATATGCCGTCGAAGTTCGACATCAACAACGCTGGTCGATTAATGTTTGGTGCTGAATTTTTAATGACAGGCTCATTGGACCAGTATTTTACGAGGGCACGTTAACGGGACAACGGTATTTGCAGCTTCTGCAGGATGTAATAACCGACTTTGTTGAGAATTTACCGTTGCACCAACTCCTAAATGTATGGTTCCAACATGACGGCGCACCTCCGCATAAGATTTCAAACGTTCAGCAGTACCTAATAGAGACATTCCAGAATCAAGTCATCGGGTATAGTGATTCCGTCGAGTGGCCCCCGCGCTCACCTGACTTGACCCCATTGGACTTCTTATGGGGACACATAAAAGGGCAGGTATATGCGACCCCTCCGCCAACATTGCAGGATCTTCGACGATGCATTACTGGTGCTTATGCGTCCGTAACACCTGCCATGTTGCACAATGTGCAGCGAGAAATCCAGTCCAGAGTGCAAATGTTTACAGTGGCTAACGGAGAGCATTTTGAGCAATATACTATTGTAAATAAATGATCCTGAAGAGAAGTGTCTCAGTTTCTTTCTTCCACTCTTTATGACATGACAATTCTCGAAATCGTGACCAAACAAATGTTCATTTTTTGCATTCTGTTCTGAGTATTAATGTGCGCAAGGTATCTTTTCGTACTAAATCGAGAGTGCTCTACAATTTTCTAATTGACATTTTTCACGTATCTTTCACCGTTTACGAGATAGGACCGCTAATTCCAAAATTTGCCGATAGCTGGCGTTGTAAGTTGTTTCATCGAGTAGCGCATAATCTTTTTACCATACCTAGACACCAAATTTATGGCCTAAGCTGTCACCGTTTAGAAGTTAAGGGAGGTGTAACGGATATAAGTGGGCACCCTGTATAACAGCGAAATCAAATCCACAGATCTACCGCGAATCTTTCTAAAGATTTGAGAAAAACTTGATATTAAGGGAATAGAATTCATAAAGGGAGGAATTCGAGGATTGAAAGATCTGACCAAATGCTGCCTTCTATTTTATCCTCATTGCTTACGTAATTGTATTTAAAAGAATCCAGATGAGCAATAGTGTACATTCATTTTAATCTTCTGCCTGAGTACATCAAATGTAATCAGTTTATCTGTTATTTACGAATCTACTAATAAAGATAATGCACAAAGTCTAATTTGACTTCAAGGAGGGGTGGAGGAGGATTCATTGAAATGGGGGAGATTAATTGTGACTTTTCTTTCTCTGCAATATACGGTAATGTATTGCTGAGTATTTGAATCGTTCCGAAAATCGCAACTCGAGTTTTCGATAGATCTGCACATTTTGGGACCTCTAGAACACGAAAAAACTATTTTTTGCGTGACGTCTGTATGGGTGTATGTCTGTCTATGCAGATTTTGTATCCACTCTAACTAAAAACTAATTACTCGAATTTTATAAAATAAGGTCAGTCCCTTGTGGTAAGTCCGTTGTGGGTGAACCTGGTGCTGATTCGATTTTAGTAATATTCGGGATAAAAGAACCTGCCTTTTTTGCGAAATGGTCCGCAAAAATTGCTGTATCTACTCTAACTGAAAAACTAAAGACCAAATTTCAAAAAATTTGGTAGATAAATCACATGTAAACTTACCTGATGCTGATTACATTTTGGTATGATTCGGAAAAAACGAACCTGCCTCTTTTTGCGAAATGGCCCGCAAAACTCGCCAAAACCTAATAAAAGGCTACGTATGCTCAAATATATCAATTAAATGCTTATTTTATGCGTAATTTTTGACGAGGAAGAGAATAAGAGCAACTCCATTATTCTAATGCTAGCCGATCCCGAGATATTTTAGTTTTTTCTCATTTTCACTATGCCACCTTTGAAAATAAGTCCAGTTACCAAATGAAAACGAAAATTGAATTAAGAGTTTAAATTCAGTGTAATTTAAAATAATTATGGCAGTTATAAAACTTCATTCCATGAATTGTTGAAGAAATAAAGAGAACGTGAATATGAGTCTGCAGGGAAATTCATATGCTGTCCACATCAGATTTTTTTTTATCTAGGATATTATTCACAAACCTTGAAAGGTCATTTAAATGATCTCATTGATTCAAAGTTTAAAAAAATCGGATGTGGGCTGCACATGATATTCCTTATATATGATATAATGCAATGAATTTACTAATTTTTCTGTAAAAAAATAGGTTATTTTTACAGTGGATATTTATATTCTTTCCAAGATATTGATATTTCGTCAATTAGTCGTCATTTTCATTGATTTACCGCCATTCTTATCCATTTGGCGAGATTTTTGTTAATTTGGCAGCATTTAAAAGTCGCTAAGTTGGCGACATTCTGCCAAAATCTCACCAAGCGTTATGGACGGAGAAATAAGTTATTCTTATAGCAGATTGTCGTTCAAATACAAAAGTATTACTCAAAGTATCATTTCTCGTGAATGGAAACAGCTAGATTCACGAGAATGATGTCACCAAATTTATCGCATGATATTACATATGAAAAGTGAACATGTTTCTCAACAGTTAATATATTTTTTTTAATGTATGAGATTTTTTTATAAATTTATTTGAAAAATGTGCAATATCTCGAAAACGGTTCATGTTAGTGTTCTAAAGTTTATGTTAATCGTTTTCTAAGGAAAAATTATATAACAAATGTCTATTTGCGGAACTTTATTAAAGGTTTTGATTTTTTGATGAATTTTTTTTAATTTTACTCGAAAATTTAGGGGGTTCTAAACATTCGATTGTGTTTTAAAATATTAGGCTTCCAGTATTCACGGAATGTAATTTTTGTACCAAATTTTATTTGAATCGCTCCATTTGTTCATGAGATATCGTCTCCATAGGCTCACTGACACACACACACACACACATATTTTCACACACACACACACACACACACACACACACGCACACATACACACACGCACACACATACACACACACACACATACACACACACAGACATAACCTCATAAATGTTCTATTCATGATCAGGGATGCTTGAAACTTGCTTTCCCGTCAAAAACCCGATTTCGAATTTTTGACCCCGTCACAATATTTTCCTTATACATTATATGTATATAAGGAAAGTAATAAGTATATCTGGGCACAAAGATAGTGATAATAGTATATGATGGAATGTTGTACTTAAATATTTCAAACGCAAAGATCTAAGAAACGAGCGTAGAACGACGCAAAAGGCAGGTATATGACTTTGCGCATAAGCAATACGTACACTAGTTCACCATGTAGAAGACCCAGACCGTCCGACTCGTCCAGGGGACTAAGAGCACCTATTTGGACGGCCGGACTAGTTCACCATGTAAAATTTTAGTCAAATAAAATGTAGGTACGTTTTGTAAATTTTCGGATTTCCTTCTTCAATGCAAGCAAGTCAAAACCTGAACACTAAGTTAGAGTTTAACCACTCATACAAGCTGAAAAATGCCTAAACGAGAGAACCCAATACGGTAGAGAAGCAAAATGAGAGAGAGAAACAAAATGAGAGAAAGAAGCAAAATGTAAGAGAAGCAAAACCAGGAAAGAATAAATAAAATGTAGATCAAATTATCTCAAAATGTGATGTAGAAAAAAAGTGGAATAAGGATGAAATAATTAGATGTGGTCATGCCAAGCCTCAGAGGCATATTGTGTCATTGACAAATCATTAACAAAATTGCTGGAATTTTTATTGAAAATAAAATTACTTTCAACAAAAATTCCATAAAATATCCTTAATGATTTGTCAATGACATCATATTGTAAGACATGATCACGTCTAATGATTTTTTTTCTCTTATTCACTTTCTTCTGCATCGCATCGTGTGGTCTAATTTATTTATTACCGAAAAGACTGGTTCCTAAAGCTTTTCAAGTCCCGTACACTTTAGAAGGTAAGTTTAATGCTGCGGATTCCGCTCTCACGACAGGCAGAAAATGAGCATTTAACACATTCCTTGTCCCGTTTAAATTTAAGGGGTCTCATGAGTCTTAGAGTGCCATAAACAGAGTGAATTCCCATGCTCCCCATTTTAGTTTTACCTCTTCTTCTATACATCAATAATACTTAAAAATTTAAGGGATATCATATATCTTAGAGCGTTAAAAACTGAGTGAATTCCCATGCTTCTCATTTTATTTTATATCTCTTCTTCTATACATCAATAATACTTAAAAATTTAAGGAATATCATATGTCTTAGAGTGTTAAAAACTGAGTGAATTCCCATGCTTCTCAATTTATTTTGTACCTCTTCTTCTATACATCAATAATACCTAAAAATGCTATGCCTGATAAATGAATGACCGTAGTATATATGATCATTTTTTCAATAAGGTGAATTCGATAATAATATTTTTAAAAATTGCATAATTTTCATGAATTTATCAAAGTTTTATTTTGATATAGGTTGCTTGCGAGCATGATTGCAACAAAACTATTGCGTTCAGATGCAAAAACATTGCTGATTAGGCATTTAAAATATTGCTGATGAGGATGCAAAAGTATCCATTTAAGAAGATACCTCAAAATAAAAACATTTTCATAAGTAAAATTTAAAAAGATTTAATTTAAATTTAATTTTTTTTGAACTTTCAAAGTTTGTTCGAAAAAGAATTTTTCGATCTTTCTCGAATGGTTTTAAAACGGAAACTCAGCGATAATATTTTCGGTAACAAAGGAACCGATTTTTGTGAAAATCGCTCAAAATCGTGCTGAATCATAAAATAACTCAATAACTAATTGGAATTTTTAAAAATCGCGCGTATCGTTCAGGGCCGTGAAGTGCCTGTGTACCAAATGTCATTGTCGTACGACACTTGGAATTTTCGCTACAAACGATAAAGACGAAGATTTCAGCGCACAAACAGAAACCTCCTTTATTATTATAGATTACGAATAATTCATTTTAGTCTTTAATCAACGTACACCTTAACAGTATTATTTCTGCAAAATTGTCATTAAAGGAGAAATGTCTTAAGTTTCGCGAAGGATATTCTAAATCCAACCACTCCGTAATTAATTATTCGCCTTTTCAATAATTCACATCTTCCCTTTCTTTAAATTAGATTGTACTCAGCATTGTCTTGATTTGTAGACCCGCAAATGGCGCATAAACCGATTACATTTCATGTACTCTGACAGAAGACTGAAAGTAATATATATAATAACTTATCCGGATTCTTGTAATACAATTACGTAAGCAGTTAGAATAGTGGGCAAAACGAAAGACATTATAGTTATTGGCTTAGCTCTTGCATTTTTGATTTCTATTCGTTTTGAATTGCATTCCTTGTAGAATTTCATGGAGACTCCTTTGCATTTTGGAAAGATTCCAGTTACAAGCGCCAATTCGATTCTGCTGTTATTAAATATTTATTGTTATTGATTTCATTCAGAGTTGAGCTTGTCGGTTCATAAACTGTTGGCCTGATAATTTTGGATGATTTCGGAACTGATGATTTTGGATTTCTACCGGGGTATCCGGCAGATATTACAAAAAATCTGATGTGGGCAACACATGAATATCCTTATATAATGCAATGAATTTACTACTTTTACAGTTTAAAAAAAGGGTTATTCTTATAGTAGATACTTATATTATTTCTAAGATATTGAATTTTCTTCAATTAGTCGTCATTTTCATTGATTTAGCGTCATTTTCATCCAATCTGCGAGATTTTTGTTAATTTGGCAACATTTAAAAATGTCGCCAAGTTGGCGACATTCCGCTAAATTCGTCGTCAAAATCTCGCCAAGCGTCATGGACGGAAAAATAAGTTATTCTTACAGCAGGTAAATGAATATTGGCATTCAAATACAAAAGTATTACTCAAAGTATCTTTTCTCGAGAATAGAACGAGTTAGATCCATGAGAATAATGGCACCAAATTTATCACATGATATCACATATGAAAAGTAAACATCTTTCTCAACAGTTAATGTTTTTTTTAATTTATGGGATTTTTTTGATACATTTATTTAAAAAATGCGCAATATCTCCAGAAGGTTCATGCTAGTGTTCTAAAGTTTATGTCAATCGTTTTCTAAAGAAAAATTGCATAAGAAATGTCTATTTGCGTAACTTTATTAAAGGTTTCGGTTTTTTGATGATTTTTTCAAAATTTTACTCGGAAATTTAGGGGGATTCTGAACATGCGATTTTGTTTTAAAACAATAGGCTTCCAGTATTCATGTGATTTTTGTACCAAATTTCATTCGAATCGCTCCATTCGTTCGTGAGATATGGTCTCCACAGGCTCACTGACACACACACACATACACAGACAGACGTCACCTCAAAAATGTTCGATTCGTGATCAGGGATGCTTGAAACGTGCTCTCCCGCCGAAAACTCGAATTCGAAACGACCCCGTCACAATACTTTCCTTATACATTATGTATACAAGGAAAGTAAAAATGTAAACACTTGCAAAAAATGTTGCAAGTGTTTACTTTAGTTGCAAAAAATGAAAATAGCTACAAAAATGTAAACACTTTGGAAGCTCGTATCTTCGTATATAATATATAAATATATATATATATATATATATATATTAGAAATATGTAATAATAAAACAATTATGTAATAATAATAATAATAATAAAAAAAAAAACTATCAACACCACCATAGAAGCAAAACCACGGCCACAATGCCGACAAGAGTAGAGAAGAGCACCAAGTCAAATTCGATGATTAGTCAGAGTTAAATTCCTCCTCAGGTCTGAGTATTTAACTCTAACCAACCCAAACATATGCCTGTTTCATATTGGGCAATAGTACATTACTATAAATACCCAAACTCAGACTACAGGCATAAAAAAATGAAAAAATGAATATATATATATATATATATATATATATATAAAGTTATACTCTTTTTGTAAGAATGTGATACCATTTACGAACATATGAAAAAAGTTTCAATATTTTAATATTTTAAACTGTTTTTTCGATGAAAATAAAAAAATCTGACGTGGACAGAACACGACTTTCACTTCAGACTCAAATCCCTTTTCTCTCTCCTTTTTTTTTTCATAATACATAAAATTTAGTTTAATTGCACAAATTAACACGGGTAAATATTCGAAATTACCTTGAATGCATAGTTTTAATTCAATTTTCGCTTACATTTGGCGACTAGATGTATTTTCAAAAACAGGCAGGTGCTTTTTATCATGATCGTGCCAAAATGTAATCAACACCAGGATGACCTACGCGTGACTTATCTACCCCGTTTTGGGAAATTTGATCTATTAATTTTCAGCTAGAGTGAGTACGTATATTGTACGGACAGACAGAGACACATGAAGAGACGTCACTCCAAAAATAGCGTTTCGGGTTCTAGAGTGCTCAAAACGTGCAGAATCGTCGAAAACTCGAGTTGCGATTTTCGATATGATTCCAATGCTTTCTCTATATATTATCACATATTGTAGGGAAAGTAAAATGTTTTGTCCGAACAAGTTGTTGTTCCACTTTACTTACTTTTATTCGAAATATTTTTATCTTTAAAATATTGATATAAATAGTAAGCAGCAAAAATGTTTAGTAAGAAATCCAGTTCTTTTACAAAACTCTTAAACTCTACAAGCAATCGCTTTGTCAAGTTGAAGAAAATTGAAAAATTTTTGTTGTTATTTTCCCTACGTACATAAAAAATGCATAGGGAAAGTATTGTGACAGGGTCAAAAAGTCGAATTCGAGTTTTCGATGGAAAAGTACGTTTTAAGCATCCCTGAATTTGAACCGAACATTTATGAGGCAATGTCTGTGTGTGTGTGGCTGGGGGAGGGGGGGGTCCGTGAGTCTGTGGATGCAATATCCCATATACAAATGAAGTGATTCGAACGTAACTTGGTACGATTATTACGGTCCGTGAATACTGGAGACCTGTTGATTTTAAACGCGATCGAAAGTTCGGAAACCCTCTAATTTTTGAATAAATTTCTGTAAAAATCATAAAAAATCAGAACGTTCAATAATGCTAAAATAATCATGTTATAAGTAATTTTTTATTCTAAAACGAATGACACTAACTTTAGAGCGCTAGCTTGAACCGTTCTCGAGATATTTTATATTTTCCAAATAAAGTTATCTAAAACATTAGAGAAAAATGAATATCATCAAATATGTAACATTTGACGATTTATTTGGCGGCCTCGACAACTAATTTGGGAAATATCGCCAAGTTGGAAGATTTTTTTAATATCGTATCAAATTGGAAAAAATGCCCCTAAAGTTACAAAAATGACGTCAACATGATGAAATAATAATTAACATATTTTACTAATGGAGTATATATTGCTTAGGGGATGTTATAGCAAGATTTTTTATTGTTAATCATATTTACTCGAAATATAGATGAATTTTGTACTTTAAAATAATTTTACATGTTGCCATCCAGAAAAATGCCCAATGTCAGTCAATTTTCAACGTTAGAAACATTGTATATCATTATTTCGCATTCAAAGCCGTAAAGCCATTGCGTTATGTAGAGTAAGTATATGCCGTCCATATCAAATTTTTGAAGTTTGTCATGATATTTCCCGAAAATTAAAAGCACTATCTATGAATAGTAAGCGAGTAATTTGTCCCTTTTAATACCCTATGGGGATACATTGTTGGATTTCAAATCGAGTCAGTTTTCAAAATAGTATATTGTTTATAAGATCCTGTGATTTTAATTAATACTTGGATTGGCACAAATTTGGATGTACTTTATATTTGCTCGTAAATTAGTAACACTAAGTTGTTACTTTCCTTATATACAATAATGTATAAGGAAAGTATTGTGAAGGGGTCGAAAATTCGAATTCGAGTTTTAGACGAGAGAGCACGTATTAAGCATCCCTGATCACGAATCGAACATTTTTGAAGTGATGTCTGTGTGTCACTGAGTCTATGGAGACGATAACTAACGAACGAATGGACAGACTCGAACGAAATTTGGTACAAAAATTACAATCCGTAATCACTGGAAGCTTATTGTTTTTATACGTAATCGAATGTTCAGAACCCCCCTAAATTTTCGAGTGAAATTTTGAAAAAATCGTCAAAAAATCAAAACCTCTAATAAAGTTACGCAAATAGATATTTCTTATGTAATTTTTCATTAGAAAACGATTGACATGAATTTTAGAGCGCTAGCATAAACCGTTCTCGAGATATTGCACATTTTTCAAAAAAATTATCAAAAAGTCTTATAAAATAAAAAAAATATTTCCTATTGAGAAACATGTTCACTTTTCATATGTAATATCATGCGATAAATTAGGTGACATCATTCTTGTGGATCTAGCTCGTTCCATTCACGAAAAAAGATACTTTGAGTAATATTTTTGTGTTTGAACGCCAATAGTCATTTATCTGTTGTAAGAATAACTTATTTCTCTGTCCATAACGCTTGGCGAGATTCTGGCGACGAATTTGTTAGATGTCGCCAACTTGACGACTTTTTTAAATGTTGCTAAATTAACGAAAAACTCGCCAAATGAATGAAAATGACGCTAAATCAATGAAAATGACGACTCATTGACGAAAATTCAATATCTGGGAAAAGATATAAATATCTACTATAAAAGTAATCTATTTCTTTTTTACTATAAAAGTAGTAAATTCATTGCATTATATAAGGAAAGTCATGTGCTGTCCACATCAGATTTTTTCAATTATGTATCTTTAATTACCATAGGATCATATTATCTGTTGTAAAAGAAAGAAATAAGCCTGAAAACCACGAATAAACTTATTGAACTTTATTGAAGTTTTATTCCCGCAAAATCCTTTTGGCTCCATCAGATTGAAGCCACCATCGATTATTTTTAAAGGCTAAGGAATACGGAGAAAGTCGAATGTATCAAAGAATTCGAACCAAGACCTCATTCGCATTGAATATGATACCTCCACCCCCAATGATTCATGACAAGAATGGAATTTTTAAGTGACGGACGGGAAGTGATTGTTAAGAAGTTTAAATATACACTTAAAATTAAACTGAGATAAATTATTAGTGACTATATAATTCAAAGATAAATAACGTGCCACCAGTAGTTTATCTTGATTTTTTTATCTAGCTATTTATTTCTTATTTAATCACATATATAATATTTACTTTAATCAAATACAATGGAGTCCACCCATAGCTAGTGCTGTTGTAGAGAAGTATCGGTTATTACGAATTTTTTCTGTCCCCTTGCATCTGCAATACTTTTAGAATGTTAAACGCATCGCTTATAGTGACCATATACTAAGAAAATCTGATGTGGGCAGTACATGACTTTCCTTATATAATGCAATGAATTTACTAATTTTACAGTAAAAAAAATAGATTATTTTATAGTAGTTATTTATATTCTTTCCAAGATATTAAATTTTCGTCAATGAATCGTCATTTTCCATGTCGTCATTGATTTAGCGCCATTTTTATCCATTTGGCGAGTTTTTAGTAAATTTAGCAACATTTAAAAAGTCGCCAAGTTGGCGACATTCCATCAAATCCGTCGCCAAAATCTCGCCAAGCGTTATGGACGAAGAAATAAGTTATTCTTACAGCAGATAAATGACTATTGGCGTTCAAATGCAAAAATATTACTCAAACTTTCTTTTTTCATGAATGGAACGAATTAGATCCACGAGAATGATGTCACCCAATTTATCGCATGGCATTACATATGAAAAGTGAACATGTTTCTCAATAGGAAATATTTTATTTTTATTTTATATGACTTTTTGATAATTTTTTTTGGAAAATGTGCAATATCTCAAGAACGGTTCATGTTAGCGTTCCAAAATTTGTGTCAATGGTTTTCTAATGAAAAATTACATAAAAAATGTCTATTTGCGTAACTTTATTAGCCGTTTCGATTTTTTGACGATTTTTTCAATATTGCACTCGAAAATTTAGGGAGTTCTGAACATTCGATTGCGTATAAAAACAATAGACTTCCAGTGTTTACGGGTTGAAGACCCAGACCGTCCGGCTCGTCAGCAAGGACTTGAGCAACAGTGTTTACGGGTTGTAATTTTTGTACCAAACTTCTTTCGAATCGGTCCACTCGTTCGTTAGTTATCGTCACCACAGACTCACTCACTCACACACACACACACACATACTTTCACACACACACAGACATCACTTCAAAAATTTTTGATTCGTGATCAGGGATGCTTGAAACGTGCTCTCCCGTCAAAAACTCGAATTCGAATTTTCGACCCCGTCACAATACTTTCCGTATACATTATGTATAGTATAAGGAAAGTAATAAATGAAAATGCACCTAGTAGTATATCTTGATTTTTTTATCTATCTATTTATTTCTTTATTATATCACATATAATGTTTACTTCAATCACATACAATGGAGTAAACTTATAACAAGCTCGGATATAACAAAGTATCGGCTATTACGAAATTTTTTTGTCCCCTTAGATCTGCAATAATTTTATAATGTTAATGAGTATCTACGCATTGCTTACAGCGAACAAGTAGATACCTGAACATCGAGTTTTAGGAAGCTTATAGTGTGGGGGAGGTAAAGAAAAAAAATACTTTCATGAAACTTATTAGAGTAAAAGTAATATCCCAGGAGCAACAATTAGATTGGTAACAAAAATTTATTCCCAGATATACGTTGAGCCTAAACAGTTTCCTAAATACATCTCCAGATACGTTGAGATAACCTAAACACCTGAAGAATTTTAGATGATGTCCGGTGTAATGTTCATCTACTATCAGAGAAAAACTTCTGGAAACATACTGAGTTTTTAAGAGAAATACAACAATCTTTCATTTTTGATCCTATGCAAAGAGTTTAGTGTGCAATAGGATGCGAGAAAAAGGGGTTTTGCCAAAATATCTTACTTTTGGTAATTATGCTGCAAGCGGGTTGATTATGTTAAAACAGAAGCACAAGAGACTGATGATGTCGTTATTTTATTACTACAGTTGTTGATAATACTATTATTACTACGTTATTTTATTACTACAGATGTTTGAAGAATATGCGAGTTCGAAATTGATTCAAAAAGAGGGAGGATGACATCAAAAATTGCTGCGGAAATAAGCTTCCAAAATATTTATGACTATTTCGAAACCCACCATGTTAACTTCAGTGACAATTGAGATGCAGTGAGAACGTTCTTTTCTGTCTTCGAAAGAAAGTTACAGTTTTTTTTACAACGTAAATAAAAGGGCAATACATTTCAAAATTACTTTAATGATTTTTTGTTTCATAATATGTATCGTTTATCTCATGCCTAAACTGTTTATCGGTAATTGCAAATATTGGTTATAATGACTATTTTTTCCTGTCTCTTGTGATTTCGTCATATACGAGCTCTATTGCATATAATATTGACTTCAATCACATATATATTTAATATCTACTTTAATATCACCCAAAATGTTGAGACTACTTTGATGAAATTCTGAAACTTATTTTGAGCGCTTTAATTTCTGTTAAGTACACCGAATAACTTCTATAAGCCGTTCTCGAACTGTATTATAAAATTTACTTGTAACTGTAGAAAAACGATTTCTTGAAACAATAAACCGATTTCTGACAAACTTGGAACATTCACTTCAATCGATAAAAAAATTAGTTTTAGCGAGGTAAAATTATGAGATAACTCTAATTTGTTCTATCATTTTTCTATAATATTTCAATAGAGAAACTCATGCGTTGTACACATCAGACTTTTTTAGTCATCTGCCGAAATACATCTAAAGGAATCAATTTCCTTGCAATTTACACATATTCTCAAATTCGGGAACTCTAGAGGAAATTATACTTTCTTAAAATGCGAAAACAAGAAATACAAGCCATTCTCTATGTTTGCACAGACTATTTTAAACTCGTGTTTCATAAACATTTTACTTTAAATACGTTATATAAAACTTTTTAATTCCTAAAACTGTTTCAGAATAAAACGCCTCTTTTTCAGACACATAACTTATAACTGGAAAATAGAAAATGGCACTGGATATTAATCATGTTTATGCTTCCAATAAAACATTCTAAAATTCGATTACATATTTCAAAATGTCAAAATGAAAGAAATTGAATACATTGAGAAAAATGGTTGTATGTAGACGTACAGTTTTTGAAAGAAATAAAAGTAAAGCGTTCGATATGCAGAAGTTTTGTGTTATTTATATTCTTTTATAGCTGTCATAAAATATGTTGATATTCTCCTTGTAAGCATTCCTGTTGCCATAGCGACCGTTATTTGGCAAACAAGTTTTGTACGCACTAGAATCTTTTTGATCTTTGGCGATTTATCACCATTTTATAACGATGCAAACAAAACACAGAATATGAAAATAAAATAATTCAGAGCAAGACCATTTTCTCTCTTATTTAATTCCATGAATTTAATTCAATGAAAACTTTATAAAATAATTACAGGAAACAGTGTTAGGCGTTATTTTTCCAAGATGGCGGAATAAAAACATTATAAACGGAATGGCACACAATATTCTGTTTTATTCTTCACAAAAATCTGCAGCGATATGCCAAATTTCAGATATCACAAAGTACGTGATTTCAGCAAAAAATTTAGCTAACTATTAACGAGTACTGTATCATGTTTTGGAATATATCTCAATATAAATATACCAAATGAAAACAATTCTGAAGTATTTTAACTTTAGCAGCACAATAAAAATAATCCAATAACAGATTCCACGGATGAATAACAGATCTGGAAACGATTCCAATAAATGCGACTTGATTAATGATTATGATTCGAAATGTAATTATGATTCAGGACAAAGACTAACTTTGATGTGAGCAACACATGACTTTCCTTATATAATGTAATGAATTTACTACTTTTACAGTAAAAAAATAGCCTTTTCTTATAGTAGATACTAATATTCTTTCCAAGATATTGAATTTTCGACAAATAGTCGTCATTTTCTTTGGTTTAGCGCCATTTTTATCCATTTGACGAGATTTTCATTAATTTGGCAACATTTCAAAAAGTCGCCAAATTGGCGACATTCCGCCAAATTCGTCGCCAAAATCTCGCGAATCGTTATGAACTGAGAAATAAGTTATTCTTACAGCAGATAAATGTCTATTGGCGTTCAAATACAAAAGTATTACTCAAAGTATCTTTTTTCATGAATGGAACGAGCTATATCCACAAGAATGATGTCACCCAATTTATCGAATGGTATCACATATGAAAAGTGAACATGTTTCTCAATAGGTAATATTTTTTTTTTATTTTATATGACTTTTTGATATTTTTTTTGAAAAATGTACAATATCTTGAGAATGGTACATGTTAGCGTTCTAAAATTTATGTCAATCGTTTTCTAATAAAAAATTACATAAGAAATGTCTATTTGCGTAACTTTATTAGCGGTTTTGATTTTTTGACGATTTTTTCAAAATTTCATTCATAAATTAAGGGGGTTCTGAACATTCGATTGCGTATAAAAACAATAGGCTTCCAGTGTTTACGGATTGTTATTTTTGCACCAAATTTCGTTCGAATCGGTCCATTCGTTCATCAGTTATCGTCTCCACAGACTCACTGACGCACACACACACACGCACACACACACGCACACACACACATACTTTCACACATACACACACACACACACACACACAGACACACAGACATCACTTCAAAAATGTTTGATTCGTGATTAGGGATGCTTGAAACGTGCTCTCACGCCGAAAACTCGAATTCGAATGTTCGACCCCGTCACAATACTTTCCTTATACATTATGTATATAAGGAAAGTAAAAATCTAATGTGGGCAGCACATGACTTTCCTTATATAATGCATTGAATTTACTACCTCTACAGTAAAAAATGTCTGATGTGTGCAGCATTGACATTCCCTGCAGACTTATATCCATGTTCTCTTTATTTTAATTAAATTTAATTCACTTTTAAATCAATTTTCGTTCTCAATTGGTAACTGAACTTACTTTTAAAGGTGGCGTAGAGAAAACACGAAAAACCAAAATATCTCGATAACGGCTAGTCCTAGTGTAATGGGGTTGGTCTTATTCTTTTCTTCGTTAAAAATTACGTATAAAACAAGCATTTAATGGATATATTTGAGCATACGTAGTTTTTTTATTTTAGATTTTGACGATTTTTGCAGGTCATTTCGCAAAAATAGGCAGATTATTTTTTCCGAATCGTACCGAAATCTAATCAGCACCAGGGTGACTCACAAGTGACTTATCAACCGATTTTTGTGCAATTCGGTCCATTAGTTTTTCAGCTAGTGTGGATACAGATAATTTTTGCGGACCATTTCGGAAGAAAAGGCGGGTTCCTTTATCCCGAATTGTACCCAAAACTAATCAGCACCAGAGTCGCCTGCAAATGCCTTATCTACCAAATTTTATGAAATTCGGTCCATTAGTTTTTAAGTTAGAGTGAATACAAAATCTGCACAGACAGACGGGCAAACACACAGACAGACAGACACACACATAGACGTCACGCTAAAAATAGTTTTTCGTATTCTAGAGGTCTTGAAACGTGTAGATCCGTCGAAAACTCGAGTTGCGATTTTCGACATGATTCCAATGCTTTCCCTATACATTACCATGTATTGCAGGGAAAGTAAAAAACTTATGTGGGCAGACCATGCCTTTCCTTGCAGACTTACATCCACGTTCTCCTTATTTTAATTAAATTTAATTCATTTTTAATTGAATTTTCGTTCTCAATTGGTAACTGGACTTATTTTCAAAGGTGGCTTAGAGAAAATACGAAAAAACTAAAATATCTCGAGAACAGCTAGACCTAGTGTAATGAGGTTGGTCTTATTCTTTTCTTCATTAAAAATTACGTATAAAACAAGCATTTAATGGATATATTTGAGCTTACGTAGTTTTATTTTAGATTTTGAGGATTTTTGAGGGCCATTTTGCACAAAAAGGCAGGTTTTTTTTTCCGAATCGTACCAAAATCTAATGAGCACTAGTGTGACCCACAAGCGATTTATCTACCGAATTTTGTGAAATTCGGTCCATTAGGTTTTTAGCTAGAGTGGATAAAGGCCTTTGCGGGCCATTTAGCAAAAAACGGCGAGTTTTTTTATCCCAAATTGTACCCAAAACTAATCAGCACCAGACTCGCCCACAAGTGACTTACCTACCAAATTTTATGAAATTCGGTCAATTAGTTTTTTAGTTAGAGTGGATACAAAATCTGCACAGACAGACAGGCAGGCAGACAGACACACACACAGACATACACACAGACGTCACGCTAAAAATATTTTTATTTTGAATTGTAGAGGTCTCGAAACGCGTAGATCCGTCGAAAACTCGAGTTGCGGTTTTCGGCATGATACCAATACTTTCCCTATACATTACCATGTATTGCAGGGAAAGTAAAATGTATAAAATCCACCAATTATCGTTGAATTGTATATTTGACGATTTTCCGGATAACAACATGTAAAACTATTTCAAAATACCCTACTAACTTATATTGCACGTAACTCTAAATAAATAGTTATCATTATTGACAGCATCCTCAATAAGCGAAATAGTCCATATATGAAAATATTTTAATAATTAGTTCATCAATTAAGTGTCATTTTAATTAATTTAGCTTCATTTTTGCAATTTTGTCGATATTTTTGTCAATCTGTGACGAAATATTGCCAAATTGGCGATACTTTGCTAAATTATGCACCAAGTTCGCCAAATCACCCAGTTGGGAATACTTTGCTAAAATATTCGCTAATTTTATCAAATGCATCACCAAGTGTAACAGACAAACGGAGAGAAGAGGTCTTATACACTAGAAGGTATGCTCGTCATATGACGGAAATCAAAATTTACGAAACATTACTTCTCATCTGGCGTCATTTTTATCAATTTGGCGACATTTTTGTCACTTTGGCAAATAGTATCCAAGTTGGCGACGTCACGCTAAATTTCTCACCAACCGTTACAGACTGAGAAATGGGTTATTCTTATAGTCTACTCTTATGTTCATTCCAAGATATTGAACTTTCATCAATTAGTCGTCATTTTCATTGATTTAGCTTGATTTCTATTAATTTGGCGACATTTTCGTTAATATAGCAACATTTAAAAAAGTCGCCAAGTTGGCGACATTTCGAAAAATCTTGCCAAGCATTATAGAGGGAGAAATAAGTTATTCTTATAGCAGATGAATGACTATTGGCGTCCAAATACAGAAGTAGTACCCAAATTATGTTTTCTCATGAATGGAACGAGCTAGGTCCACGAGAATGATGTCACCAAATTTATCTCATGATATTATTTATAAAAAGTGAACATATTTTCCAATTGTTAATATTGTTTCTATTTTATATGATTATTTGATAATTTTTTTAAAATGTGCAATATCCCGAGAACGCTTCATGCTAGCGTTCTAAAATTTGTATCAATCGTTTTCTAATGAAAAATTACATAAGAAATGACTATTTACGTAACTATATTAAAAGTTTTGACGTTTTGATGATTTTTTAAAAATTTCACTGGAAATTCAGGTGGGGGGGGGGGGAGTCTGAACATTCGATTGCGTATAAAAACAATAGGCTTCCAGTATTCATGGGTTGAAGACCCAGACCGTCCGACTCATCCGAAGGACTTGAGCAACTATTTGGAGTATTCATGGGTTGTAATTTTTGTACCAAATTTCGTTCAAATCGCTCCATTTGTTCGTGAGATATCGTCTCCACAGACTGACACACACACAAACACACATCATCTCAAAAATGTATGATTCGTGTTCAGGGATACTTGAAACGTGCTCTTCCGTCGAATACTCGAATTCGAATTTTCGACCCCGCCACAATACTTTCCTTATACATTATACTATGTGTATAAGAAATGTAGAACTTGCTTCGACTACTGCGTCACTGGAATAGGGGGGAAATTCGCCTACTGCAGCAAAACCCGATGTCTCCAAGTTTGAGAAGAAATCCGGTACCTGAAACTGGCAGAAAAAACTAAGACCAAAAGCCAGTTATTTAGTAACTAGAGGTCTGCATGTGTATCATTTAAAATTTTACCCGGCCCGAAGATAACATTTTACCCGGCCCGATAAGATTTGACTCAGCCAAAGCCCAAGAGTTTTTTTAAATAATTCACCCGAGCCTATCCCATCCTGAAAACACTCAAAGCCAACCCCAACGCGGCCAAGACCGAAACTTTTTGCAGTACAGTAAAACTTCGATTAACCGTCACTCGTTTAACCGTCAGTTTCTGTTATCCATCGTCGTCTAAAAAATGCGTGAGTATCAACAAACAAACAGAGAATGGGTGAAATAAACTCTTGTCTGAACCTATTGAAGAAACTGAAGGAACTGAGACTGTTAGTGTTGATGAAATTGTGCAACTGTGCAACAATGTAGGACTAAACAGTAGGAAAAACATTACGCCAGAAGTAACAGATTGGTTGGAACAATGTTATCAAAGTGCATCGACTGAAATGCAAGAGGAGGCAAATGCAACAGAGATCCTACTTCTGCGTAAGATACGGAACATCGCCGGGCAGAATACTCGAGCCTCAAAGGCACTGAAGGAGATGACAGATTAATTTAAATTAACGTAGGTTTATAGTATTACAATACATTTCTGTATACATTACTACTCTTATATTGAGGTTTATATTGATCGTTTGGTAAAATTAAATACAATATGTATGTATTGTTCACTTTTAAAGGATTTTATTTTCATTTTCGTCCTAAGCCTGCAGTGAAATCACGTTACTGTACATATTGTATTAAGATATTTCTGTTATCCGTCTTATTCGGTTATCCGCCACAGTCCTAGTCCGGAGGGTGACGGTTAATCGAAGTTTTACTGTATATTGAAACCTGTTGCCTCGTATGAAGGCCCAAATTTGCATTTAAGGAATTAAACGCAATGTATATTACATATAAATTAAAAAGAAACCAAATTTGAAAAATCTGTTCAAATCAAGAATGAACATTACTATGGAGTATGTTTTTATTTATTCTTTTAATTTGATTATATCAGAAATTAAATGAGAAAACTCTTCACTGAGATGTTTAAAAAATTCTTTATTCACCTATTTATGTTATAAGTAGGCAATCCAATGCTATTTTGTTAGAGTTCATCAGCACTAAATATTCTTGACAGCAGAACAAATATGTCATGTGCTGCAAATGTTAGTGTTTTTAAAAATATTTAAAAATGTTATACAAAGATGTTAATTGCTTTATACCTAGGTGTCATACAGGACAGAGCACCAGGCGCGAAGCGCATTTAATCTCCAGTTTCAATATGTGATTCTTATCGTCAAACAGTGACATTAATTCTGTTACCCTAATAGGAGGTTCGAGGTTTTTATTTACTACATTTTATTATTTGTCCTAGCTCCTACTGTGGCAGTTTGTTGCACATTTAGAGTTTAAGCAGTTTGGGGGGGGGGGGGGGGTTGATCCAGATCTAAGGGTTATCTAGCATTTTGGCAGCTTAGAGTTTAGAACATTTTTTTTTTTTTCTTATAAAACATTAGTCGCGAGTTTTATTTAATATCAGATGTTTGAGGTGGGATTTTTTAAATTCCGATTATCGATATTTAGAACAGCGCGGGGTCTCTTACGAGATTTGTCCTTGCGATGATCATAGTCATGCAGATTGAATAACAGTTCATTTGGAACGGATGGCAAATTTTTGTAAAATTTAAGCGCTAGCTTTTTGATTTGGGCTCTAACAGTTTTTATTTGAAGTCATTCCTAATTACCGAGTTTCTTAAGTACCTGGGAGCTTTCCTGATAATCCGTAGGATTTTGTTTAGTTTTGTCTCTAAGAGGTCTATTGTAGTTTTACAGCTAATTGCTTTATCAGTCATGCATATTATTAAAATTTGATAATTTTAAATTAAAAGTGGTAGATATTTAAAATATAAATATAAATAAATTCAAGAACAAAAATTCGTTTTATTCATATATGTATTAATTTTAAATTATAAGAGTTTGCTCACATATATTTTCATTCAATATTTGCTATCGGAAAGAAATCGACGAAAGTGTTTTAATTTAAGAATAGAATTTATTTAATTTTGATAATTTAGAAACATTCGGAATCTAATAGTTGAAATTCAAATCACAGAAAAAATTGAAAATTGAATTTTCGTCATCTTCGAAAATATGACAGAGAAAGCACTATGACATGAGCAGTCCATGACGTGAACGTAAGCTTTCCAGAACTTCGAAGTTCAAGAAGGTTTGCCAGATTTAACAATTTATAGCCAATTTGGCAACATTTTTACGATTTCCCGAAGTTTCGAGAAGGACCACGAAATAATGATGATTAGTCTAGAAGGCCATCCAAACGGTTTCTCTAAGTCCTCGGACGAGACGGATGGTCTGGGTTTTCGACGATTAGTCTAGAAGATATGGAGAATTCCAGAAGTTTTTACAGAGAGACTATAAAAGGAATCATCACTCCGTTGCAGTTCAGTTGACAAGATACGAGTTGCATTGCGATTTTTGCCAGTGTTTCGAGACTACTAGCTTCTGTTTTGTGAAATTACTTTTGTCAAAGTTTCAAGATTAATATCAGTTATTTTGTGAAATTAGTGGAGTTTTTAAGTACTGTTTGACTGTATATTGTTCCTGCTTATGTTGTGCTTATTAATAAATCTGTTATTTCCAGAAACTTGGACTCATTCTTGTATTCTGCGTGCATACCCACGATTCCAAAGGATAATTCGTAACAATATATTTTAAAAAAGGAATGGTAATGTTTGTGGTATATGAGTCAGTGTTAAATGATCTATTATTTTTAGTTTTAGATGGTATACATTTCATATCTGAGTCAGGTGGTGCTACTTCTTAGATAATTTATGCTACACTTGTCATCATTTCTTGAACATTTTCAACGGGATTTGAAATGTCCATATCAATAGTTTTAGAAATTCCTTCTACGAGTTATCTCGTATTTAAAAAATAATGCCTTAAACGTACAATTGTAAAGAAATCTGATGTGAGTACTTACTTTACTTTAAATGACACCTTAATTTACATCTTACACCTTATATACACTTTACAGCTTACACCTTATATACTCTTTACATCTTACACCTTATATGCACTGTACATCTTACATCTTATATACACTTTGCATCTTACATCTTATATACACTTTACATCTTACACCTTACTTTACATTATGTTAGTAATATATTTCTTTCAATGCAAAATAATGATGGACAGAATCCACGGCACAATGTTTTTGATGTTGAAGTACATTGATATTTGACGCTTTTCTGGATGACAACATGTAAAATTCTTTTAAAGTATCCAGATAACTTATATTTTGCTCAAATCTAACTAATACTGATAACATCTGATAATCAATGTGATCCATTACATTAAAATATGCTAATTATTAATTCATCAATTTGACGATATTTCTCTTTATGTGTTACCAAATTAAAAATCGCCAGTTTAGCGAAATATCGCCAATTTAGTCACCAAGGCCCGCAAATTCATCGCCAAATGTTACATATTTGATGATGCTTACTATTGTTCTTTTTTATGCAAATTTTAGGTACATTTATTTGAAAAAGTACAATATCAGAACGGTTCAAGCTCTAACATTATAAGTCATTCATTTTAGAATAAAAAAAATGACGTATAAAATGCTTATATAAAATTTTGGGGTCTTCCAAATACTTGATCGTGTTTAAAATCAATAGGCTTTTAGTATTTACGAAAAGTAACAATCGTACCTAATTACGTTTGAAACGCTTCATTCATTCATGAGCTATCGAATCCACAGACTTATTATCACACACACACACAAACATAAAGACACGCATTACCTCAAAAACGTTCGATTCGAATTCAAGGATGCTTGAAACGTGCTTTTCCGTCTAAAACTCGAATTCAAATTTTCGATCCAATCACAATACGTTTCCTATGCATTATATACGATGTATGTAGAAAAAGTAAAAATAACAGTTACTAATGAGATATTAAAAGTCAATACTGGTAAAAGTAACAAAAGAGACAAATGCAATTTGTGAAGATTCTATTATTTATTATCATTTTATTCTATCTCTGCTCTATCCTGATTTTAATTTATGTCCTGAACTTTTCAACATTCCAAAGAATCGCATGCTCATGATTGGCCAGATCTATAAAATGTCAGATTCCAGAATTATGGTAATCTGCCATCCTGCCGATTTCGCGTGTGTATGTCTGATCACTCGTAGAAAGAAGTATTGCAAGTTAGTATTTTTTTCATCTTCTGGGCAGGTTGAAATTCAGTTTGGTAATTAATAATTCAGGTTCGGATTACACGTGTATATTAGTATGTCCTGGGTAGATCCTCTATTGCTAGCATTGCAAATTATATTGTATATAAATTTATATGTTGTGTTAGATATACATATACAGGGTAATCGTAAACCCTTTCAAAGAAAAAAAATCTGATGTGGGCAACACATGACTTTCCTTATATAATGTAATGAATTTACCACTTTTACAGTAAAATAAATAGGTTTTTCTTATAGTAGATACTAATATTCTTTCCAATATATTGAATTTTCGACAATTAGTCGTCATTTCATTGATTTAGCGTCATTTTTATCCATTTGGCGAGATTTTCGTTAATTTGGCAACATTTCAAAAAATCGCCAAGTTGGCGACATTCCGCCAAATTCGTCGCCAAAATCTCGCCAAGTATAATGGACAAAGAAATAAGTTATTCTTACAGCAGATAAATGACTATTGGCGTTCAAATACAAAAGTATTACAAAAAGTATCTTTTTTCATGAATGGAACGAGCTAGATCCACGGGAATGATGTCATCCAATTTATCGCATGGTATTACTGAAAAGTGAACATGTCTCTCAAGAGGAAATATTTTTTTTTATTTTATATGACTTTCTGAAATTTTTTTTGAAAAATGTGCAATATCTCAAGAACGGTTCATGTTAGCATTCTAAAATTTATGTCAATCGTTTTCTAATGAAAAATTACATAAGAATGTCTATTTGTGTAACTTTATTAGTGGTTTTGATTTTTTGACTATTTTTTCAAAATTTCATTCGAAAATTTAGGGATGTTCTTAACATTCGATTGCGTATAAAAACAATAGACTTCCAGTGTTTACGGATTGTGATTTTTGTACCAAATTTGGT
Source organism: Amaurobius ferox (assembly GCA_951213105.1). Classification (NCBI taxonomy): domain Eukaryota; kingdom Metazoa; phylum Arthropoda; class Arachnida; order Araneae; family Amaurobiidae; genus Amaurobius; species Amaurobius ferox. Next base: position 123,700,412 of record OX578149.1, on the reverse strand, counting down.
TCGAATCGGTCCATTCGTTCGTCAGTTATCGTCTCCACAGACTCACTGACACACACACACACATACTTTCACACACACACGCACACACACACACACAGACATCACTTCAAAAATGTTTGATTCGTGATCAGGGATGCTTGAAAAGTGCTCTCCCGTCGAAAACTCGATTTCGAATTTTCGACCCCGTCACAATAGTTTCCTTGTACATTATGTATATAAGGAAAGTAAAAAGGATGAAAATACACATCAAGATGAACAATATTTGTAATGGAACTTAGGTAAGTATTCCACTCATAATACCAGAAAAGAGTAAAGTTACATATCCACGTTGATCCTTTAACAGTGAAAACAAGAAAGATCAATCACGCATAAAGCATTAATTATGAAACACTTTCCAACTGCAATGCAATTTTATTTAAACATCTCCAATATGCGATACATTCAGCTGTAATATTTTTTAAATTATCACAATACTACAATAATTTATTTTACTTGAAAACTTAAAACTTCATCGAAATAAGTGAGCTTTATTCAAATGACGGCATTGAAATATAAATCGCCTGGCTCTCTATGTAAAAGTAGTAAGTATTTCACTCGTACACTTTTATACCATTCCTTTCATTCAACACAATACTACAATAATTTATTTTACTTAAAAAATTAGAACCATGGAGGTAAAAAGACTTTAACTCAATGCTTAAAACTTCATCGAAAAAGTCTATAAAATCGCCTGCTTCTCTATGTAAAATCAATGAATATTACATTCATATCAGCTTTATTCCAGACTCCAGAGCTAAATGATTTTGCGTTAAAAAAATTCAGCCATTCTTATACAACTCATCTTGCAGCTTGATGTGTTTACATTCTTCATACATTAAAATTCGGCTTCGTTGTAGAAATATTCAAAGTTTGGTGATCAGTTAAACTCAAATATATTGTAATTGCGTTGTTACAGAATATAGATGTACAGAAATTAAAAACAAAAATAAAGCGCTTTTATGATAGATACAACCCTAAATATAAATTAAAAGGAACTTTAAAAATCACGATTTTGACACAAGATGGATGCCATATTTTATTTAGAAGTGAGTCACTTGATATCTTCAAATAATATGGGTGTAATTATTATTTTAATTTTTATTTAAAAAAAACTACTGAACATATTTTGATGAAATTTTTTTTATATTTTTTATGGGATAATTTGAATATTTCCTAAAACTTTCGAAGTAATTTGTAAATTTTAAATTCGCTTAAAAAATGTTTGAAAAATTAGGTCCAAATAGGGTTCAATGTATTTCATTTTTTCGACCCGGGTTCAATCCTAGACTAATTGGGTGATATTATTTATTTATATTCCCATAGGTCCCATAGGCCGTCTGAACAACAAACTACTTTTGATAAAGTCATTTTTACGGCAGTTATCGTGCTAACGGACAGACAGACAGATAGAATGAACAAAGTCATAAACACTTTTCAACTATGTTGTAAAGTGTTAACAAAGTCATAAACACTTTTCATCTTTGTTGTAAAGTGTTAAAAAAGAGACTTAACAAATTTGGGAGTTTCACATTTCCATTCGCATCAGAGAAAGACTCAAAGTAGTTGCTCAAATGGACTTCTTCTTGGGGCATATTGGGGAACGAGATACCTGTGGAATCCTTGGAAGAGCTAGCTAGCTCGTCGTGAGAATGGTTGTTGCTGTGGATATGATCAACACCACACCAGGAGTCTGCTAACATGATATTGCACAGCGTTCTAGCATAGCGTTCTAGCAGCGTTCTAGCATGATATTGCGTTCTCGAGATATTGCACAGTGTTCAAAAAAATTATCAAAAAGTCATATAAAATAAAAAAAAATATTTCCTATTGAGAAACATGTTCACTTTTCATATGTAATATCATGCGATAAATTTGGTGACATCATTCTCGTGGATCTAGCTCGTTCCATTCATGAAAAAAGATACTTTGAGTAATGCTTTTGTATTTGAACGCCAATAGTCATTTATCTGCTGTAAGAATAACTTATTTCTTCGCCCATAACGCTTGGCGAGATTTTGGCGACAAATTTGATGGAATGTCGCCAACTTGTTTAAATGTTGCTAAGTTAACGAAAAACTCGCCAAATTGATAAAAATGACGCTAAATCAATGACGACTCATTGATGATGACGACATGGAAAATGACGACTCATTGACGAAAATTCAATATCTTGGAAAGAATATAAATAACTACTATAAAAATAATCTATTTTTTTTACTGTAAAAGTAGTAAATTCATTGCATTATATAAGGAAAGTCAGGTGTTGCCCACATCAGATTTTTTTAGTTTAGGATCACCTTGTATATATGTTCTGGGTTTCCAGTGAGATTAGTTGTGAATAAAGTAGTTTAAGTGTGTGTGTGTGTGTGTGTGTGTGTGTGTGTATGTGTGTGTGTGTGTGTATGTGCGTGTGTTTAGAATTCTAGTCGGTAGGTAATTTGAAGTTTAATTTAAATTGAAATCAATTGAGAGTCACGGTCTTGGGAAGTAAATATAAAAAGTCTGAACAAAAGTAGTTAAGTTACAAATTGCTATTCATATTCATGAAATAAATGGTGATGTAGACCCTTGTTGCACATAATATAATTTTTCAAAGAACTTAGAAACTATACACGGAGAAAACTAATGATTTGAATATATATTGTAGTTCATAAGTAATATTGAATCCTGTGTAAGTAATTGACCCTCGTTGGCGAACTTTAACAAATGCTCTGCCGTTCAACGCGATTTATATACAGTAATAAAACCGAAATCAGTGGAAATACAAGTTCAAATTCCTTAATTTCATAATAAGATTGAATTGTTTCAATATTACAGAGCGGTCATAGAAAAAGCTTGAAATACCAAAAATTATTGATTACTCGTTCTCAATTAATAATTCAAAGACTTATGTTTATCTGTTAGTAATTAGAATTTAAAAAAATCTTTTATTTACTCTTATTTTTAAATTTAAAAAAAGGTTGGGTTTTTTTTTTTTTTTTGACAATTTAAATAAAAAGAAACAATATTTTATTTTTGATCATTTAAATTGTTATGGACAAACAAATTCCCGTAAAAACAACATCCATTTCAATTTTATGATTCATTTCCCCCCAAAACTACAAAACGTAGGAAGATGAAATTTTTGTTCTCATATGCAAAGTTAAACGTAGATTGGAAAAATCATGACTTCAATAATTTAAACGAACTGCATGTGTTGAAATATTTGAAGGTTTAGCATTTGAAGTATCATATACATTTGACAGATTTAACAACCTAAGGAAGCCATGTATGTTTTTGTGTTTAAAACTTGAAGAAAAACGTATGAGAAATCACATTTTGTATCTATAACTTAAACGTGCAGAGTCCACTTCCACGATAAAAGCTTGCAATTTCATGCCAGTAGCTCAATGGTAGAATGTAGATTGCCCAGCTCGGAAATTCGGGATTCGATTCCCGGTTGTGGCAATAAGACTCTTTACAATGGCGCCCAAACAAATCAATCCTGTAGGTTAATGCAAAGATGTCGGTGGCCTGAAAACCCCTGACCGTGCGACTCACATAGTGGGTTTAGAGTAGCTAACTGCACTGCCGGAAAAGGATACCTCCTGCACTCAGGAGACTCCCAAGGTCTACCATCCCGTCAAACGAACATTTATTTAGATCTAAAAAGTTAACTATTGATGAAAAATATTGTGATTAAACAAACAGTTTTCCATTATATTTGAACTTGACAAGTACGTCCATTTTTCAAAAATGGGAAAAGGGTTATTGCGAATATAGATAAAAAGATCATTGAAAAATAAAATTTAGAGTGAGGTATAATAACATAATGAAAAATACATTAAAATTAAAGAAATAAAATTTAAAAAAAAAATTTAGAAAATATATAAAAAGAAAATATATGAAAAGGGGGGAGAAAATTATGTCGGTGGCCTGCATGTGACCCTAGTACGACTAGTTCGAATTCAGTGGACTCTTTTAGAAGAGGCAGAATGCTTCACCTATAAAAGCTTGCAATTTCATCCCAGTAGTTCAGCGGTAGAACGTCTACTGGCCAGTTCGAAGACCCAGGTTTCAATTCCCTATTGGAGCAGCAAAGCTCTTTACAAGCGTGCTCCTGTATATTTAATACGTTTTATGATTTAAATGTATTACTTTGATTTCATTCTTGCTTTGCATTCTGAATATATTTAACTTAATATTCAAATTCTAAAACCTCATATGCTTTATCATATTAGGATGCGAAAATATTGTAATTAATTTTCATACTTTTAATTTCATAATTTACTTGCTAAATTAAATTTTAATTTGAAATCTTTCATAGCTCGCATACTTTAAACACGCTAGTCCATTCAAAGACCGGGTTTTTGCAAATTTTAAAATGAATTGCAATGGATAAATATGCTTATTAACTCGCATGTAAATATGCACATACATTACAGGCATTTGATATGCAAAAACATACAATATTAAAATCAATTAAAGATACAATTATTAATATAAAATTACTTAGTCACATTTTAACATTATCAATTGAAAAAAAAAATCAAATATAAATACTTGGCACCTTTTTACAATGCTTCAAGTTGCCAAATAAAAAGGAAACTACATTTAAATCTTAAATAAGGATTTTTTTTATTTCTTGCTTTGAGAGAAAAACATCAAATTAATACATTATGGAAGAAATAAAACAAAATTGAGACTGTCCAGAAAGTCATGTTGCCCATATCAATATTTTTTTTTAATTTCAAAGAACATAAATATAGATTCATTTTCATGGACAGATTAAAATACATTTTACTTAAATATATTGCATATACAACTTTCACAAGCAGAACATAAATTAATTCTGCCAAATTTCTTTCAAACAAGGACTAAAGTAAAGTAATCAATAAAGTGCAATTAATTATCGGTCTAAGAAAATCAGATGAGAGAGGTTTTAATAAGTGATTAAAAAGTGATCTCAAAACACAGAATATCAGCATAAAAAGCAAAATAAAGCTTCACTACGTAGTACAAGAGATGTTGAAAGGAAACTTTCTTCTTCCAAGATAGCTATCATCTGAATAAACAATAAAATACAATTAATAAACAATGAAATACAATTAATAAATAATAAAATAGAATTTGTAAACAATAAAATACAATTAATACAAATATAGAAAATAACGTTGCGTAATTACAATAAATAAAGAAATTGCAACGTAAAATGACAATAGCACGCTTTTGTTTCGCAAAAGGTTTCATTTCCTTCTCTAAATTTTAGCTCTATATGAGAACAACACTTGCTAGCAAAAAGGCAAAACTACACAAGAAACATCGTTACTATCTTAAAAAATCTGATGTGGGCAACACATGACTTTCCTTATATAATGCAATGAATTTACTACTTTTACAGTTAAAAAAAATGTTATTCTTATAGTAAATACTGCGGCAGCAAAGACATCAATCAAAGATGCCACACGAGCCAGTAACCGAATTATAAGAACAGAGGAGGAGCTGGCTTTTGCTCAGTGATTATAATGCCGGTCTTGTAACCAAAGGGTCCCTGGTTCGGGGCCCGGCGACGCCCAATCGCCACAATGATGACTGGACGTTTGAAACACGCAGCCTTCCTCTCCAACGATCTCACCATCTCAACACGAGATGGCTGCACCACATGGAGTCATAAGCCTTGACACTCCCTTCCTGGTTGACCACGAGTGTCCGTCACGCCGAGGCGACACGCCTCCCGGCATTTCCTCATCAGCGGAGGGAGTGTGCGGCAGCAAAGACATCGATCAAAGATGCCACACGAGCCAGTAACCGAATTATAAGAATAGAGGAGGAGCTAGCTTTTGCTCAGTGATTATAATGTCGGTCTACGAAGCATCAGGTCCCTGGTTCGGGGCCCGGCGACGCACAATCGCCACAATACTTACATTCTTTCCAAGATATTGAATTTTCATTGATTTAGCGTCATTTTTATCAATTTGACGAGATGTTTGTTAATTTCGCAACAATTAAAAATGTCCCCAAGTTGGCGACATTCGGTCAAATTCGTCGCCAAAACCTCGCCAAGCGTTATGGACGGAGAAATAAGTTATTCTTACAGCGGATAAATGACTATTGGCGTTCAAATAGAAAAGTATTACTCGCAGTATATTTTTTCATGAATGGAACGAGCTATATCCACGAGAATGATGTCACCAAATTTATTGCATGATATTACATGTGAAAAGTTAACATGTTTCTCAATAGGGAATATTTTTTTTTATTTTATATGACTTTTTGATAAATTTTTGAAAATGTGCAATATCTCGAGAACGGTTCATGTTAGCGTTCTAAAATTTATCTCAATCGTTTTCTAATGAAAAATTACATAAGAAATGTCTATTTGCGTAACTTTATTACAGGTTTTAATTTTTTGACGATTTTTTCAAAATTTCACTCGAAAATTTAGGAGGGTTTTGAGCATTCGATTACGTATAAAAACAATAGGCTTCCAGTGTTTATGGATTGTAATTTTTGTACCAAATGTCGTTCGAATCGGTCCATTCGTTCGTCAGTTATCGTCTTCACAGGCTCACTGACACACACACACACAGACATCACTTCAAAAATGTTCGATTCGTGATCAGGGATGCTTGAAATGTGCTCTCCCGTTGAAAACTCGAATTCCAATTTTCGACCCCGTCACAATACTTTCCTTATACATTATGTATATAAGGAAAGAAATAATATGACTAAATCGTTAATGCTTGTTTAATTTAGATTGCCATAATATATAATCCATATTTAGATTTAAAATGTATCTTAAATTGTAATAAATGTACTTTAAATGTAAGCCGAAATTTTATTACTACAATTAATGGTTTACAGAGGATGTTTACATATTTTTATAACGATATTAATAGAAAATGACATAAAATAAAAGAATTCAAAAAAATATTATTTGGCAAAAAGTTATTATGAAAACTAAATTATCGTCTGCTCTAGTCTTTAAAATTTCGCAAGTAAACAAGCTTTAGATCGTAGGTTATGTTTTTTCTCTTTTCGAAGAGAAATATTCCTATTTTGTAAAAAGCAACGATTATGGAATCAGCATTTCTAAATGCAAAATGTGCAGTATTATTAATTAAATGAAGCATTGTCAAGCATTACTTTTAACGAGAGAAAGAACGCCAAACGAATATCCAAAGAGGGTGCGTACTTTTACCACTATTGTAGAGAAACTTGCAGTCCCGACCGGGAATGGGACCCCGGATCTTCGAATTGGCCAGCCGACGTGCTACCGTTGAGCTACTGGAACGAAATTGCAAGCTCTTATTGTCGGTATAGACTCTGCATTCTCCACACTCTAATGTCAGACTGGTAATCTAACTCACCCCCGCCTGCTATTTTGACCTCAGGTTAGAATTCTGATACTACTATTTGTACCCAGGTTAGTATCCTGCGTGGTCGTTATCCTCTCTCATATATGAAATCGGCGCTCAATATCACAGAGTCCTCTGAATCCGTACTAGTCGTACTAGGGTCACTTTCAGACCTCTAACATCATTGCACTAATCTACAGGGTTGATATGTTCGGACACCATTGTATAGAACCTTGCTGCCCAATCGGGAATCGAACCCTGGATCTTTGAACTCGTCAGCCGACGCTCTACCTTTAAGCTACTGGGACGAAATTGCAAGCTCGTTTTGTCAAAGTAGGCCCTGCACTATTTAAAAAGTATCTGGCCATCAAGTATCTGGAAAATCCATCAACTCGAAACGCAATAGAAATGTCTTTAACATCTATATCAATTGTAAATAAGATAATAAATAAATATTTAAGTCTGAAACATAACATTTGCCAGCCTTTTGCCTAGAAACGTAGCTTAGCGCCGAACACGCAGTAAAATTCTTTATGAAAATTATTTAACCAGAGATATATGGAAATGTATTGTGCATATTGATGCAGAATATGCCTATTTAAATAATTTTAATTTAAAAAAAGATCGATTTTGTAATGCCAGAAATGTAAAACATTAAAGATTTGGAAGGATTAAGAAATGATGGAGCAAGGAATGCCGGCGTAATGAATATCCCCACGCTAAGCACATTGTCGGTAACATACAGGTGGCCCCATATCTTACATACCACGCCCCATGTCTACGGATCAGCCCTCATGTTTACATACCAGCACGTAGACCGTCCAACGGAAGGAAGGTATATATATGAGGTCAAGCTGGGGGTCAAGAGAGTTGCTTGTTGCTCGGAGTTGGTGAGCAGTTGGAGCCCAGTCAGTCTCTTGGAGTTGGACATGAATGTAGAGCAAGGCAGTATAGCAGTATTTTAGATGTGTGTGTGATGAGTTCGGAGAGCTCTGGTGTTGAAAAAAGTAGATGGTGAAAAACCCGGCGATTCCTCAAAGATATGAAAAATCTTATCAGGTACATTTTTAAATTATATGAGGATTTATTCAAAGCTGGTGTTTTTATAAAAAAGCTAATTAATGCGTCCCACCCAGTGTTCCAACCAAATATTACTAAGTCTGGCATTACATCTCGATAATTACTTAACTAAGTATCAGAAGAAGAAGAATAGTAATTGTAAGATTAAAGATTATGATGTAAAATTGATTATGTGTGCTAAATAAAATGTAGACTGTTCTAATTACCCTTATATCTTATTTGTGAACTTCTGTAAGATTATTATATTACCTAATCATCCGGTATGCTGAAAATAGGTGGGTTTTGCTGCCACCAAAGCAATGTACTAACCCAAACTACTAATGGCTGTAGTTAATAAGTTAGATGATGTAGAGTTACCCTTCTTAAAAATAAGTAAATAACTAAATCAATACGGCACAAATCAATTGACACAGATTTGTTATCGCAAGTAATAATATATAAAGAGATGAAAAATACAAATTTGGTTATAAGAATCCAAAGACGGTTTCAGTAAAGGATTCTTAATTTTGCTGGTTTCTCATACAACTAGAAATTAAAGTTAAGAAACGTCGAAAAAATCTGATGTGGGCAGCACATGACTTTCATTATATAATGCAATGAATTTACTACATTTACAGCAAAAAAATAGGTTATTCTTATAGTAGATACTTATATTCTTTCCAAGATATTGAATTTTTGTCAAGTAGCCGTCATTTTTGTCTCCAATTAGTCGTCAATTAATTGTCATTAGTCGTCATTTAGAGTCATTTTTATCCATTTGGCGAGATTTTCGTTAATTTGGCAACATTTAAAAAAGTCGCCAAGTTGGCGACACTCCGCCAAATTCATCTCCAAAATCTCGCCATGCGTTATGGACGGAGAAATAAGTTATTCTTATAGCAGATAAATGACTATTGGCATTCAAATACAAAAGTATTACTCAAAGTATCTTTTCTCTGAATGGAACGAGCTAGATCCACGAGAATGTCGTCATCAAATTTATCGCATGATATTACATATGAAAAGTGAATATGTTTCTCAACAGTTAATATATTTTTTTTAATTTATGGGATTTTTTGATAAATTTATTTGAAAAATGTGCAATATCTCGAGAACGGTTCATGCTAGCGTTCGAAAGTTTATGTCAATCGTTTTCTAATGAAAAATTACATAAGATATGTTTATTTGCTTAACTCTGTTAAAGGTTTTGATTTTTTGATGATTTTTTCAAAATTTCACTCGAAAATTTAGGGGGTTCTGAACATTCGATTGCATTTAAAAACAATTGGCTTTCAGTATTCACGGATTGTGATTTTTGTACCAAATTTCATTCGAATCGCTTCATTCGTTCGTGAGATATCGTCTCCACTGACTCACTGACACACACACACACGCACACACACACACACACACACACACGCACACACACACACACACACACACACACACACACACACACACACACACACACACAGACAGACATCACCTAAAAAATGTTTGATTCGTGATCAGGGATGCTTGAACCGTGCTCTTCCGTCAAAAACTCGAATTCGAATTTTCGACCCCGTCACAATACTTTCCTTATACATTATGTATATAAGGAAAGTAAAAATGTTAAAATCAAATTAATGTTTTGACTGCTATATTTAAAGAAGATATTTCTTAATCTACAGAGCCTTCAAAGAGTATAGAACTCCATCAAGATAAATCTACAAATCATACATATCTACCACTAAATTTCTTTAAAATATTCTTAAAAGTATTCTTGTATTCTTTGAAAGTCTCTTTAAGATTTAAATGTCATCAATGAACTAATGTGCTCATGGATTGTTAAAAGAGTGCAAAGACATACTTAAACAATGTATAAATTGTAAAAAGCAATAATTGTGAAGTGGGGTAAAACACCACTACATATTTCAAGACATATCCTCTTATCTTAAAAATATAGATGTAGATTGATAAACCAGAAAGAGGGTTATTAGGTAGAAATATTTAAGAAATAAATTTTTATATTTAAAACACTAATTATATTGCGAGAAAATCATTCTAAAAATGTGCAAACATCCTTTAAAAACTGATGTATCCAAATTTCTGAAATTTTCCATATCACAAATGTTTTGATTTAATATTTTCGCTAGTATGTGGTTAAGCTCTCATTTAGTAATAAGCTCCGTTTGAGATGATCAATGAAACGTGCCATGTCTCTAGAATGCTTCCTGTTAACATTCTATAAATGATATCAGTCGTTTCACTGTTTGAGATGATCAATGCCATGTCTCTAAAATGCGTCCTGTTAACGTTCTATAAATGATGTTAGTCGTTTCACCGTTTGAGGTGATCAATGCCATGTCTCTAGAATGCGTCCTGTTAACGTTCTATAAATGATGTTAGTCGTTTCACCGTTTGAGGTGACCAATGCCATGTCTCTAGAACGCGTCCGTCTCTAGAATGCGTCCTGTTAATGTTCTATAAATGATGTTAGTCGTTTCACCGCTTGAGATGATCAATGCCATGTCTCTAGAATGCGTCCTGTTAACGTTCTATAAATGATGTTAGTCGTTTCACCGTTTGAGGTGACCAATGCCATGTCTCTAGAATGCGTCCGTCTCTAGAATGCGTCCTGTTAACGTTCTATAAATGATGTTAGTCGTTTCACCGTTTGAGGTGATCAATGCCATGTCTCTAGAATGCGTCCTGTTAACGTTCTATAAATGATGTTAGTCGTTTCGCCGTTTGAGGTGACCAATGCCATGTCTCTAGAATGCGTCCGTCTCTAGAATGCGTCCTGTTAATGTTCTATAAATGATGTTAGTCGTTTCACCGCTTGAGATGATCAATGCCATGTCTCTAGAATGCGTCCTGTTAACGTTCTATAAATGATGTTATTCGTTTTAAAGCAACAAATCACATATAAAATAGCCATTTTGTAACATTTTAATATAATTATGCAACATGTTATTTTCAAAAGAAAAAAATCGTCTTCGGGAAACTACAAATTTTCCCTCGAATTTCATTCCGAAAATCGATAAACCTCTGGCAGATATTTTAATGACAGCCATAGGCTTACCGCTTGAATGTTGATCAGTTTTTCCAAAGACATCCTTCCCAGTGCAGTCAGATCGTCATCATTGAAACATAGCTAATTCGTATTCAGAATTGCTTAAAACATATAATTTCAACAAAATTGCAATGTTGAAATTTTGACCCCATAACAATACTTTACATATACTATGTAATATAGGAAATGTGAAAATGGTTGATTTGTAGTCAGGTATGCTCAAAACGTATAAATTCATTCAAATCCGAGATTTTTATTTTCAACCCGTCACTATACTTTCATTTTGCATATTCCATGTATTCGGGTGTTGACCGTTACCGATCCAAAAAAATGTTTTTGAATTTCCTCTCTGCGTAATTAAAACTTGCAACATCTGCTACGCCATTCAAAACCACCCAAAGTTGTTAAGAGTTCTGATTGAGTAGACGTCAAATGGCGCAGCCTTATGTATATGGAACTTTCTATGAAAACTAAATATCAGTCAGAAATATTAAGAATACTTACCATAATACGGGCAAGTGTCAAGCGTATCCAGATAATACTTTCTTCGCTCTTTATCATTCTTTGAACGATACAGCTCGTAGTCCATGCCCATAACAGCATAATGATCTCTGCAATGTCTGGATGTTCTATTCTTGAATTGTTCATAAGACTGACTACTTATACCGACGAATTCGCATCGATTTGAATGAATGGATAGTTTGTAGAACTGAAGAGATTGGACATGGCTGCAGAGTCGAGGCTCCAGGCTCAAAATAGCTATAAAGAAATATATATATATACTCATAACGTTTACTCATTTGAAAGGGAGATGTACACTAAAATAGTTTCTTGAAATTTTTTTATTACAAAAGGAAATACAGGAAAATTTAGCTATTTTATGTTAGGAAACACCAAACTTTACAATCCATAAGAACCTTCTAACATATGATTTCATGCAATTGTACGCTTCGGCCATATGGAACAAGGACCATCAATGGCTAAATTGTTTGCGCTCTGATTTTAGTTTCCAAGAACCAGATTAAAATTATAGGTAAAATGAGGAGCCTTTGTTGAAAATTGGGACTTAAAAGGAAATATATGGATACATATTTGCCGATCAACACAGACTCTTTACACCATCGACGTTATAGATACTTATGATTTAAAGGATTATCTAATTAGACGAATTTATTTTTTCAAAGTTCATAACTTTTAAACTAGTTTGAATTTTAAAAAAATCTCGCCGAATCGTATTGTTCAGGGAGTACAACTTCCCCTGTACCGATTTTCACGGCTTTCCTTAGCTTCCAATTTTCGCTGTAAACCGACATACATAGGCATCACCTTTTATTATGTAAATATATCACATTTTATTATGCAAATACATCACCTTCTGTTATGCAAAGACATCGCCTTCTATTATGCAATGACATGCCTTCCCTATTCAATAAATATAGGCGCATTCAACGGGTGATTGTTATAAACAGTGAGAAATTAACAGTGATAATCTAGTTTACGTTAGTAAGGAATCCTGTTTTACAAGCAAAGCACTCCATTTCATCTATGGTTTACAATACAAATCGGTACAAAGACAGTAACAGGTATCTCGATATATGGCTGGACGTATCACTCCTCCCCAAACTCGGGGCCAATAAATTTAAGTGAACCCAGCTTTCGCATAAGTCTCATCTTCTTTGTGGGCCCTTATTTTGCAGCATACACGTCGGCTACTCATAAAGCCATCGATATAACTTAGCTACGACAGATATCTTGTGAAGTTTTGGCCTAGTCTTCTTGTACAACGTCTTTAGCTGATCTTTTACTTGGGACACGCTTTCGTATATTTTTCTTTAATACACGCCACAGGTCCTCGTTAGGGATGCAACTGGGAGATTGTGGTACCGAGTTCTGGATTTGGACCCGAGTTTGTCAAATTCAAGCAGTATAGTGGCGCGAGCAATATAGGGCTTGCCGAAATCTCGTTAAAAGATAACATCTCCCTGCGAGCAAAGTCGGGCTACGGAAGATAGAAAATCTTGCTGCAAAATTGCCTGGCAGCATTATGCATTGACAGTTCCATCATACAGAACCAAAATCACCAATGTCAGAATACTTAAAACACCCCACACTCGCACAATGCCTGGGAACCTGACTTCTATCTTCACACAATTCTGAGAAACTCATTCATTTAACAATCCAGATAATTACCCTTCCGATAACTTCTTATAGGACTAAGAAGAGCGACTCGTCAGAACAAATCACCGTCCATTAAGCCTCCCCCCATCCATGACAGATGATTCCTGATCCATGTAAAACGCCTATTTCTCGGAAATTGTGTCAACATAAGGTTATGCGCTTTTGCTCACTCTTGTACAAGCCATAGAGCATGTCATGTAGCCTGTTACTAGCAGTTCTTCGAAATGTATGTCAGTTTTATACGTTCATTTCCCCAATTTTGTATCTTCCACGAAAGTACCAGATCGGTATTTCACGACAAGACGACATTAAACAGATCGTCCCTGGCAGTAGTTGTTAGCGCCTAATCTTGCGGTTTCTAAGGGTGGAAAACCGTTTCTTGGCAGCATCTGAGAAGCGTATAGTCGTCAAAAGTTCAAACACAGTTCAAAAACAATTCCGGATCAATTTGTCGCAATCGTATGTCGATCCATTATATCGTTCCTGAAGAATCTTCTCGCATACCTGCCGTCCCAATTTTTGTCATTTTTGGAAGTTTTGAACAAAGCAAACACTGCACCAAATTTCATTCTGACCTTAGTTTTCATATTTTCGACAGCGTAAGACACAAAGCCGAAGAAATATGTATGTTCAGCCGAACAACGTCTGTTGGGAGCTAGGTGCACGTAAACTTATTAGCTGCAAGTTTTGAGAGGACTAATGTTTCCAGACATATATTGACATGTCTGTGTACCTACTTTTAGGTATTGTAAATCACAGCTGGAGTGGAGTAGTGTTGTATTCTGCCTCCCTCCATATATAAATAAATTATATCTAAATTCGATATTCGAAAGCTCATCAAAATTCCATTTCGTTCTATCTCATTCCGCAAGGAATTAATTCCGATTTCGGTTTAAAATTCCGTTTCTAAAAATCGATTTTAAATTGATAAGTTGCCAAATGTTCACCCCTGCGTTCTGGTGTCCAGCTGTCTAAGCGATGCAACTCTGGGAGCAGATATACAGTTTTTCCCTTTTCATGTTGAATCTGGATGAAGAATTATATTAAAATGTACTGCGAACTCTTTATTGACGTCACGGATTGAGCGCCTTTCCACTAATCTCGCATGATTGTATAAAATATGCATAGCGTCAGTTTACGAAAAAAATACGGGATGTGACAGTCGAGTTTCTGCCCTCGGGGCAAAAGAAAAGTTCCGTTTTAGAAATATTACTCGCGCAAATGAGTTATAAAAGAATGAAATGTTTCATTTAACGTCATGAATAAATCGTCGATTCCTTTCGAACAATATATTTAGCAAGATGTCCGAGATCAGACAAGTACAAATGTATGAGTCCCGTTTCGATTCGAAGCACCTTCACACTCAAGCTATGGGCGAAATCATTATAAAGAGAATCATTACGCTAAATTGTGACCTCACTGATATTTTATCGTCAATAAAAAATGAAGAGTGAAAAGTATTTGGCCTGTCTTCTCCACTCACTCTCTGTTTTCTCCACTCACTCTCTGTTTTCTCCACTCACTTTCTGTTTTCTTCACTCACTTGTTCTTCATCCGGGACTACTCTGTTACGTTTCCACATGCTACCTCGATATGAGTCATGATCGACTATCTTCATCGATAATATGCGTCCGTGACCGTATCTCTACACCCAAAGATCTTTAATATAAGGTTGGGCACTCAGCCCGGCAACCAATGAAAAGTTATCAACTTGACGTAATGGGAATTAAGATTCGTTCAGGATCTAGAGTAAACTTTGAGAGGAGTTGCAAAAACACACGCATTGCAGTTAAACATAGTTTGTTAATTTTGAAGTGGACCATAACATCCATCCAGACATAAATAACTTGCAAAGATTTTAAGTTGCGCTATGCATACAGGATCCAGTGACATCCGAGGGAATTTAGTGACGTTCTTGAACAAATTTAGTCCTTATTGAGAGCCCGGAAACAAAATGTGCGCATTCTTAATTACCGTGTCGTCATATGCGCACTGCGAGGTTAAAATAATTAAGTCAGTCATGCCCGAGATGACCTCCCTCCCCCCTGATCTATGCCAGTATCCGTGTTGTCCATTCAATCCCGACCCCATTATTTTCCTCGCAAGCTCCTCCTCACCTCCATCTGGTGCGCTTGTGTTCCTAATTTTGATTTTTGAACATTCGTCGACATCGTCAAGCTTGAAGTCCTCCGTATACTCAAATGTTCCCGGAAACGTTATTTTATTATTTTTCCCCGGCCATCATTTCCCCCAGGACGAGCGGCCGCAACAGTATTTTGTTTATTAAACATGTTTCCTTACAAATGCAAAGGAGTTTGATTTTCTCGTAGTTTATAACAAAAACGCATTGAATGCGTATATATTTATATCCACAGTGAAAATGGGTTTCTTCTTTGAGAATTTGTGTTGTTATTAATAACAAATTTAACCTTTTGCCCGTTTTAAATCCTGTCGGGATCCTCCAGACATGCTGGTACTTTGGTTTGGGAAATAGTAGAGTAGGGAGTCTACCAGTCTGTTTCGCAACGAAATGGCTAATTTGTTGGCCGCTTATATGGGCAAAATGATTCGCTTCAAAAGTCTGTGAAAAGCGTAGGATGGATATTTGAGATCTAAACACTATGACGGGGTTAGATTCAGTTATAACCAATTTAGGATATATGAAAGTGAAATGATTTTTTTCAATTTTCAATCCTCCAGAAAAGCTAGATTAAAGACATATACTGACCATAAAATAAATCTAGCTTGAGTAAAGAAGTGATTATGTAAGGGTAGCAGCTAGGCTGGAACGACCCCCCGTTTGGATAAAAGTCAGCATGCCCCAGTTGTCTAAGATCTCCAATGCCAGCATCTAAAAATGAAACTAAATTGCTAAAATCGTACTTGTATCGGGAGAAACACATTTCAGAAAATACATAGTGATAACCATAATAGCAAAATATGATAATATTATGTTACTATAACTAAAAACGCCTTACTTTTGTTACACTCTCACAGTATATAAAATTATGTTTCATAATATATGTAAGTCGCTCAAATAAGCACCGAAGAAGGACTATCACACACACGCACACACACACACACACACACACATATATATATAGTATATATATATATATATGTGTGTGTGTGTGTGTATTTTATCCTTTCAGACCCTCTAGATTCTAGAAGCCCCAAGTGATCTAGAATGTTAAATCTTATCACACAATATCGAGACTACGGTCCAGAAACAAACGCAACTGAATTTTCGATTTATCTCCTTAGGAGCGGAGAAACAGGAGTTTCCAAAAGGCTCAAAAAATAATTTTACACCCTCCAAAAGAGATCCCAATGATCTAGAAGGCAAAATACACTAGCAGTATCAATTAATATACTTATAGTATAGATCATCGAACAGAAAATCCAGATTTTCGCTTTACCCCCTAGGGTCGCGGAAATAGGAGGTTTTTTTCCCGAAAAATCTTCTCTGACCCTCCAAAAGCTTCTTGGTGGCTAGAAGACTGGATCTTTACACATTTATAGTATCAACCATCGGACAGAACCTGACCTTGTTGGGTTTTCGAAACCCGACCCCCCTCTGAGGTGAAGATTATGGAGGTTTTAATGACTTTCCAAACTCTCAAGCATCCCTCCAGTGACATAAAAGGCATAATTTTTGCTGCACACTTATAGGATTGATCACTGGACCGAACCTAACGAAGCCGATTTTTTTATATTTCTTCTGGAGTGAACAAAATGGGGATGGGGAGGATTAAAATCCTCACCCATCATATAAGCCCCACCAATCATATAAGCCCCGCCGGTAACATAAAAGGCTGATATTCGGCGAGCGGGCAGAATCCAACTGGGCCAATTTTCAATTGTAACAATTATAGCAAAATAAAACTTCATAATAAAACATGTAGCATAATCTGTTTAGAGTTTAATTTTCCTGTCGTTGATTGGCTTAAATATTAGTTTAAAGAATAGTTTGGCAATGCGCCTCGCCGTTCAGAGAGAACTAGCTAGATTCAGAAGAGTGAACTGACATTCGAGAGCTTATTCATTTCAAAGATCATATTGGTTTTTTGAAAAGTGATTAAATGCGTTTGATCGGGAAGATTACGTTGATTAAATGCTACACGTTCACTAAGATTTCTCATCATGCATGTTGGAAAATTTAATTGTCTATATTACATTTAGTTATTATTATTTTGAAGTTCAACCACAGTTGACTTGTAGTATTTGGAGTTTAAATTAATGTGTCTCACCGCACTGTCTGTTCCTAAGAATCCGTTAGTTTAAGTTTCGATTTTGCAGCAGATCTTATGTACCAAAATTAGGCAAACTGCGAGCAAACTGCAACTTTTGAGCCGCATGCTGCTCCCCAGACAATATAGAATTTCACTGACATATTTTCTAAACTTTTATATTAATCTGTTAATATCCGGAGAGATGAACTGGTAGAGTTCCCATAGACTCCACAGTAAAATTGAGAAGTGTACCATTGAAATCGCCGATTTCAATAGACTACGAAGAATATAAAACCTTAATCGAAACATGTTTTAAACAAGTACGGATAATGCAACAGGAGTAAAACCATGTTTTGAATTTCTTGTGAATCCTATCTTGATTGATGCCATCACCTATGGTTGACCTGTTGTTACACCTTTTGCCTCATATGATATCTTAATAGAACAGAGGTTAGAAAGAGAGGTTATTGAGCTGCAGAAAATGTAGGTATGAAGGTAGTACAAAATAAAACTCATCTCAAACAGAATTTTGGAGACAAGTCCAAAAAGCAAACTATCCCAATCTTGATAAAACTGATTTCCTACTACGCTCTGGTTTTGAGGCAACTTACTGCTGAGAATCTGCCTTGCTGTCTGCTGTGGATTTATAATAAAATTTATCAAGTAAAAAGATCATATTTTCCTAATTAAAGCAACCTCATTCAGTTTTTTAGAACAGCTTTAACATTCTACAAGACAGATTTTAAACCATTAACTGCAAAAATGAAGACTCAATCAAAGTTGGCAACGAGCATTAAATATATTTTGGTTTGGGGAATAGAACTAGTAAAAGTTGTATTTTTTATTATTTATAAATGCAATTTTAAAATAATATTTTTTGTGGGTTTTGAGTATTCGAAAATATTCACTCTTCACCACTAGATACAAAGGTTATATTCACATATATTTAGAACTGCTTTATTGCAAAAAATAAATAAATCTATATAAATAAAATTGAAAATCTGTCTGTCTGTCTGTCTGTCTGTCTGTCTGTCTGTCTGTTTGTCCCGTCATCACGGGAGAACGGCTGAACCGAATTTGATGAAATTTTGTGGATAGCCCAGAAATAGCCCCACTTAAAATTTAGTCCATGTTTGGAGTTTCCACAACCAGTGGTTCTCGAGATATTGGTGAAAAACGAATATTTCGTTTGTCTCATCATCACGAGAGAACGGCTGAATCGAATTTAATGAAATTTTGAGAGTAGCCTTGAAATAGCCCCCCATCAATTTTTCCCAAGTTTCGAGTTTCTAATACCAGTGGTTGTCGAGATATTAATGAAAAACGGAACTTTATCCTAGGACTTCTACTCTCTAACTCCGTGGTTTATCCAAACGGAAAGGATGAAAATCGTTTGTTTAAAACGTCAACGTGAATTAAAACTTCATTTCTGAGCTTAGTGCAGGATTTTTGCAGTAGTTAGTCACTATCTGAAAGCATGAATTGTTGAATTGTTACTGAAATGATGTTTCTGTAGCATTTGTCGGTTAATCCATCCATCCTACTTAGTAACACATTTAGCGAATTTTTAAAATGTCACCAAATTGATAAAATGTTTGCAAATCCATAAAAATATAATAAAATTTATAAAATTGCGCTTAATAAATGCAATTAATTATGTTTTGTTAGGACATAGTATTATGATGATTATTCGTCAATGTGTCGCAAAATGGTTCTACAGTCCCACTTGGTGATAAATTTGGCGACGTTTTAAATTGTCGCTAAATTGACGAAAATGTCGCCAAACCTTCCATGGAGATAGAATTATTCAAACGATAAGATTCCCATCAATTCATTTGAAACAAATGATGTCATGTCGTTTAGCAACGGATGTAAATCCAATGTGTTTATGCGGCATACGATTTTTATTAAATCTTTTCCGATTTGAATTACAAAGATATGTATATAAATTAAATTTCATTGACATTGCATTGTTGACTGGATAATATCAATTACGGTCTACAGATTTAAACATTATTATTATTGGTATTTTCGTGGACTGTTGATTCAGGGAATGATTGATATTTTCATATTAATTCTATGGCATTGTTTTATTATGACAAAAATTGTTAAAACTCACATATTGTACGTTGTACGAGTAATCTTCTATAAATGCACGGGTTATCTTCTAATCTACGAGAATATAAGTAGTACAGGTATATAGGCATATATTTTGATATATATTGGCATATATTGGAATCAATTACGACATTCTGGTATAAAGATTAGGGGGATAATTGAAATTTTCAATTTATTATGTCATCTGTTTTATTTCGGCAAAGATTTTTTCGACTCATATTGTAATAAGGGTAATCTTCTACTAACATACAGGCATATTTTCTAATCTGCGACAATATAAGTAGTACGGGGATATATATATATGTATATATATTCCCCTATAATTTTAGTGCTTTCATTCTGTCATATATTGGAATCAATTACGGGTTTATTGATATTTTCAATTTATACATGTAATCTACTAATACAGGTTATATCTTCTAATATTCGAATATATAAATACTACGGAGTCCAATACAATTTTAACACTGTTATTTTGAATATATTGATTCAATTTCATATTTTTTGTATATTTGCTTTCGAAAGGGGCCAGGATGTTTTATTGTTCAGATCTGCCCGTGAAGATAATTTTGCATGATGAGAACAGATATTCATAAACTTCTCTTTAGGAGCAATAAATTTAATATTTTTACATAATTTGAATATGATTCTGAATTATAAGTGTCTTTATATTATATACTCCGTACGAAGAACGGGTATGCTGCTAGTAAACAAATAAAATTAATTCAACATTTTCTTGCGATAACTCATTTTATAAAAGCCAAAGTATAGTTTAATATAGTCAAAATTATCGTTTAATATAGTTAAATTTACCTATTTTAAAATGGCGCATGTAAACAAACTTTGGATAGGAGGCTACGTTGCTGCACTTTCCAAAGAGAAATGCCCTTATTCTATAATTGAAACACTCTGAGAAAATCATAGAATTCGATTTCTTAAATACAAAATAAGCAATACAGTGACCGCCGCTTATAAGAAACACGTTCGTTTCGCTCGTTTTGTTTCTTATAAACAGTTGTTTCTTAAATCCGAAATTTTTTTAAATATCGTTCTTCCATTGTAAATACTAACTATTGAACACAGTTTTACAGAATTTAAAAGATAAATGTATATAAGTAAAATATTAGTACGTACATAAAACAATTGTAAGTTTTGCATTCAAAAATATTTCTTATTTTACAAATTAAGCCTTACAACTTAAAATATTATCTATATGCATATAGTATGCAGTTAAATAAGAATAAAAAGTAAAACTCATAGGTCGTTCATTTATGTATAAGAGCATAGTACATTTTCATACATACCGTAATCTATTACTGAGGAATAGCAAAAATCTTATCCAGTGTTGTTTGTGCTAACGAGTCTGTGATTAGTTTACGTACATCCATTTCTAAATCATGAAATAGTCCATAAACTTTTTCTGATGCCCCTCTGTGTTCAAGAGTTTTTCCAATTATAGTTAGTGCTTCTCGCGACTGTTTGGCTGTAGGAAAATTTTCTCCTTGGAGAACGTTGTCTTCATTTTCTTCTTCATTGCACACATTCTGAATTTCCGCACTATGTCATCATCATTGTTTTCTTCAGATATTTGTAAATTTTCGTCGATGTGAATCCATTCTTCGAAAGGTGCTTCTAATTCTTCTTCATCTTCTGCTGGTATGTCAACATTATTTTTCAAAAATCCTGCTTTACTGAAGCAATTAAAAATGCATATGTCAGAAACTTTTTTCCATGCGCCTGCGATCATATGGATAGCATCAAGCAAGGTTATTTTCTTGCTTATTGACTACACGGAGGTAGAGAATCATACTTTTTAAGTAAACTTTGCTTTTCAAGCAAAGTAAGGGTTTGCGACATGCTCCACTAGCAAAACATAAAATGACTAACTAAAGCTGTACGAATCTTATTTGAGTGCATAAGCAAAGATGCCTTTCCTTATCAGTACGTTTCCTTAACTGCCAAAAGATTAAAGCTCGTTTCTTACAGGTTTGGGGTTGTTCCTCCCAAGCCTTTCTACGGAGAAATTCTCTGTCATCCTTTGTTACATAGCAAAATCCCACCCCCTCCCCGTACGCCCAGAGACAAGAGATAACAACTCGTCCTTCAGTTAACCTTAAACAAATCGATTTTTTTTTATACCAGCGTCGCAAGGAAATCAACAAATTTTCTGTAGAAAACTGTTTCTTATAAGCGGAATCGTATTTCTTATAAGCGACACAATTTTAATGTTAAAACGAAGTTTGTATTTGTTTCTGTCGTTTTGAGTCTTATAAACGGCTGTTTCTTATAACCACTGAATCTTATAACCGGCGGTCACTGTATTATTAATAATAAAGGGAAAAAGCGTCGGGCATTCCTTTTACCGAAAAAAAAGAATACCCAAAGAGGGTACGTACATTCACGACTATTTCAAAAATAAAACCTCCTCTCTCAAAAGAAAATCCATCGACTCAAAGAGTAATTGCAGTGTCTTTAAATACCCCTGTAGCGACTGTAAACAAGGCGAAGCTCCTCACTCGCGAATCCAGTTACGAAGGTGAATGAGCGACAGCCAATGAAGGGAGGGAGCCCCGGGATTCTGCGAGCGTCAGTGAGCGTCAGCGATTAGGAGGCAAAGCCTTCCGACTCGTGAATTGAGTTACGAGGTTAATGAGCGGCAGTCAATGGAGAGCGGAGTCCCGGGATTCTGCGAGAGTCAGCGAGCATGGGACACATAGGCGGTCATATGCGCCGTCCAGATTGAAGGAACTAGCGAAGCGAATTCTAGGGCTGGTAAATGTCAGTTAACAAGGACAGTACCCATTTGCGTATTACACCTGTGTAGCAGATGGCACGAAAGTGCTCGCGAAGCGAGTTACGGGTGTTGGCGAGCAGGGAACGGAGCCCCCTAGTAAATCTTAATTAAAAGATATACTGTTCACCGTCTTTTACCTAGACATGTAGTTGAACACAGAGCACGTTGTAGAATTCTCTATAAAAATCATTTAGCAGGTGTCAGATGGAACTATAGTGTGACAATTGAAGAAGCATGGATCTATTTAAATAACTATAACAAAAATAGATCGATTTAATATCGCAGAAGAGGAGAAATATACCCAAAAACTCCGTTTCAGTAAAGAATTCATGACTATTGATGGCTTTACGTGCAACAACAAATTAAAGTTAAGAAAAGTCGAAAACAATGTCAAAATCAATATTATATATTACTAAGATAATGCTTTATCTTTTTTATTTAAATAAGAAATACTTCCCCATTGTCCACAAGTTCCTTAAAGAGAAGTAGAGCTTCATCAGGATAAAGCTACCAGTCACATATCAACGTCTACCGCTAAATTTCTTGAAAAAAATATACAGGTATTAAAGCTATATATTCAGTCTGTAGTTCTTCAAAGATAATCGATGTGCCGCTAATGGATTATTGTGCTTTTGGATTGATAAAAAGAAAACCTTCCAAACAAAGATCTAAAATGATGGGTGCGCTATGAAAAACTACGAAAAAGGAGTGACATAAAATACTACTCATAACTTTAAGAAAAGCTCTCTTTTCTTAGAAACCAAGCTGTAGAATGATAGTCCAAAGAAAGGACCATCCGATATAGAACATTTAAAAAATAAATATTGTTATTTCAAACTTTAATTATATTGCTTTAAATTTGTTCTAAAAATATGAAAACAGCTTCTGTATAATCGAACAGAAGCATTAATACTCAAACTGTTTTGTATCTATAATTATTTAGTACTAAATGAGATGTTGATTGATAATCTGCGTCTTACAGAAGCACTCTGCGGCATTGCTGTGAATGATATCCACAATCTGAGCATCTCTGTAAGTCAGTCGCTTGTTTGGAGGAGCATACTTGAAAGGTGCCATGGCTGGATCCAATCCTAAATATTTAAAAAAAAAATGTATGAATTACAGCAATTATAGTGCATTCAATATGCAGAGGGAACAAAGAAGATGCAGACGACGGAAGGAAGGAACGAAGAAAAATACAGACAAAATTCAAAGGAAGATGCAGACATGTATTTGCTCCGATTGGTGCCACACCCACAAGTGACGGCGTATTTTTGAGGAGAGAAATCTTTCAAAATGTCTACCCGATCAGGTACCGTTTCAGTGCCATTCCCAATGGCACTGAAACAGTATGGCTGAGAGATTTCTTGGAGTAGTAACAGAATATGAGTTTAACATTTGTGATACGTAATTTTTGTATGTGAATCATATTAAAAGTTTAATTTATAAATCACATAAAAGAATGGAAAAGTAAAGCTTGGTGAGTGATGTATTTATTTCATTAATCGTTTTTCTTGGCATCTAAGAAAAATAATTCTTATAGAGGATAAGAAAAGCACTACTCTGTAAAAATAATCTCTCTTGAAAAACTGTTCTTGGTTTTTCTATCAAATGATTAGCTCATATAACAAATTTCAAGCCGCTATCAAATTTTAAAGGAGGCGTTTCTTATTTATTCGACAAATCGAACATATTGGTGTACAACATGTCCTAAAGTAGCAAATATTAGAAATCTGAAATTGCACACTTTCTTCCTTTCGAACGATTTACCCATACACTAGATTTGAAATATCTATCTCATACACAAAGTATGCTTTTCTATCATTTCACATTTCGAACGTTTTGATGTAGAAAATCCCCTCTACAGAACATTTTTCAAAAATTGGATTTTTTCAGAGGGTTTTATTGAACGATTGATTTGTGTATGAAATTGCAAGACTCTATCCCACTTAAAAAATGCATTTTTCATTTATTCGGCAAATCGAACATTTTAGCGTGCAGTACCCTCACATTATGGGGAACTGAAATTGTACACTTTTCTTCTTTTCCAACTACCTAGCATTACTTCAAATTTGAAGTCTCTTTTCCATAGAGAAGCATGCTTTTCCTATCATTTCACCCCCTTAAATGAACATTTTTGTAAAACTATATTTTTCTTGGGTTTTTTATCGGATGATTGATCAATATACAATATATATACATATACCTTTATCACATTTTAAAGGAGGCGCTTTTCATTTATTCATAAAATAGAACATTTCTGTTTGCGGCACCCCCTAAAATAAAAAATATTGAAAAAATGTAATTGCACACTTTCTTTCTTTCTATCTATATACCTGTACACCAAATTTGAAGAATTTTTGTCATCCAGAAGCATGCTTGTTTATCACTTCACTTTCCAAACGTTTTTCTCTGGAGAACATTTAATAAACTTTAATAAACATTTTTGTAAAAATATATTTTTCTTTGATTTTTAATCAAATGATTAGCTCATATACCAAATTGGAAGTCTCTCTCATCACAAAGCATTATTTTCTATCACTTCTCGGACGTTTTGGTGTGGGCATCCCTCTACAGAACATTTTCGAAAATCTATTTGGGAAGTGCCTAAGAAAAGCTTAGCAGGCAGGTGGACATTTGATAATTAGTATATAGATACATAGATATATAGATATGTAATCTTTTATTTAGAAATAATAAATAGATTACTAAACATTTTATTTAGTGATATATTTAGTTGTTATTATAGAAATTAAGTAGTTATTCTTCAGTAGGTTGGCTGTAGTGGTTGTATGGTTTAGTAACTACCATGGTAAGGAAGCAAGTATAATTCTGAAAACTAAAACTTCATTAATAGAGTAAAAATTGATTTATAAGTATCAACCCTTTCTGGAGCAAAAACAGCCTCTTTCTTTAGGATAAAAATACAAAGAAACTACATTGGCTAGAGCAGAAGAGAGTTTGTCCATAGAGTTACACATATTACCCAGGCACTAATCTTCAAATTTTAAAAAAAAATATGTAATTTTCTTTTTAACTAGCCATGGTCCATTTTTAGATTATTTCCATGATTTTAAATTTAAATCTACTTCAAATTGTATATGTAACAGTTATGGTGGCGTTGATCGTTTTGATTTCTCCTGTTCTTTTACTCCTTTACATTTCTCCTGTTCTCTTATTCATAAGTGTTAAAATTTGCTGGAAGAATTAATATTTAGAAAAATACAAAATTAAAATCTCTGTTACTCACCACATTTTAAAAATATGATTTACTTTATAAAATTAACTAAGCTTGTCTTCCGTGATTGAAAAAGCAGTTTATTTATTGCACGAAAGTTAATAACAATATTATGTTACATTACGTTGCAAGATAACTTAATTAGTTATGCAATTGTAAAAGTTAGGCATACAATTAGAGAATTCTATTTGGCGAGCGATATATATTTTTTTAAATTAATTAATTTCCTTAACATTATCTGGCTTTTAACATCAAATATCCAAGTACATAGATCAAAATTTAAAATTCGGATTTCGTCATGAACTAAAACATGTTTAATTCAACCTATGTCAAAATTTTATTTGAATCGGTTAAATTTTACTATGTCAGCGAAATTTTTGCAACACAATCCTATTTGAGTCAGTGTTAAGTAAACCACGCTCGGTACATGTTTTCGCTTCAATTAAATCCAAAAGACTAAATATTGAATATAGTATGTACATGATAGCCTATTAACGTGTACAATTGTACAGGTTATACCAAACAAATAGAAAATTCTACGAGCGAGTTTCTTGTAAAACATTTTCTGACCTTTGACCTCATGTAATCTCAGTACATAGATCGAACTTTAAAATTCGGGCTTCGTCATGAAGTAAAACATGATTCATTCAAGCCATATCAAAATTTTATTCGAATCGTTCGAGTTTTAGTGAGTCAACGAAACTTTTGTAAACAATCCGATTTGAATCGGTGTTAAGAAAGTTTCTCATACCTGGTTTCGCTGCAATAAATACTATAAGTAACATATTTATGAAACATGTATATTAATATACTCACAAACGTTGTTAATGGGTGTATGTGTAAATAAATCTATAATACAAAACGAAAATGTCCGTCAGTGTGTTAGTAAAATTTATTTAAAAATAAAAAATATTATACATTTCATTTGGATTATTTAGTATCACAATATGAAATAGGAATTAGTTTGATAGCCTGGTATTTTAATATTGTTTTGAACGTATGAAAAGCTCTCACTGGAGTTACTTTTGAAAAACAAACGGAGAAAACACCCGTACAGGCCTGAAAAACCTTCCCAATAACGTAAATCTAGGCTTGCCAAATGCTGAAGTTAACAAGAGGGTGTTTCGAGATTTGGCGATTTATCGCCAATTTGGCTACATTTGGCCACTTTTCGAAGGTTCGAGAAACACCTCGGAATAACTGAAATTCTACGAAATATGAAAAGATTTCCCAAAATTTTTATAAAAAATCTATAAAAAAATTTATTCACTCAGTTGGTTACATTGAACTGTTGTATGAACGAGCTACATTGAACGAGCTACATTGAACTGTTATATTCGTCAGTGTTTTAAGAATAGTAGCGGCTGTTTTGTGAAATTAGTGAAGCATTTAAGTGCTGTTTTACTGTATATTGTTCCTATTTACTCTGTACTTGTGTTAGAAACGTGCTGATATTCAGAAATTTGAACTCATTCTTGTATACTGAGTGTACACCCACGATTCTAGAGGATACGCCGTAGCAATATACAGCATCCATTTAGCATTATGAGCTAGAAATTTCAAGAAGTCATAATTCCCCAACGACTTGAGTAAAATTTATAAATTTTATATGAATTCAGAGTGCTTTGAGAGAGAGAATTTTTATCAATCGTTTATACCATGGCAAGTTACAACCATGAAAAAAAAAGCACTTCAAACCACATACCTGTTATCCTTCTTAGATCCTTAGCACTTCTGCCGGCATATCCTGCTGCAATAGCCCCAAAACTGTGTCCAATAATATGGAATTTCTCTGGGCCACATTTTGTTTGTCGCTTGTAAGTAAAAAAAATCAAATAAATTAATGCGATCTTAAATCAATCAGAGATATCAACAAGAAAGTTCAATCATGCATAAAGCATTGATTTTGAAACACTTTCCAACTTCAATGCAATTTTATATAAACATCTCTAAAATGCGATACATACCTCGGTAATATTTTTAAAATTATCACCATACTACATTAATTAATTATATTTGAAAACTTAAAACTTCATCGAAAAAAATGAACTTCATTCCAATGACGGCATTGAAATATAAATTGCCTGGTTAAACATCTCTAAAATGCGATACATTCCTCGGTAATATTTTTAAAATTATCACAATACTACAATAATTTATTATATTTGAAAACTTCATCGAAAACAAATGAAATTTATTCAAATGACGTCATTAAAATATAACACGCCTGGCTCTCTATATAAAAGCAGCCTTTCATTCATAAACTGTTTTCCATTCCTTTCATTCATCCCAATACTATAATAATTTATTTTATTTAAAAACTTAAAACCATGGAGGTACAAGTAATTTAACTCTATGCTTAAAACTTCATCGAAAAAATCGTTTATTTCTCTGTGTCAATGAATTTTTCCTTTATATCAGCTATATTGCAGACTCCATGAGCTAAGTAATTTTGCATTAAAGAAATGCAGCAATTCTTATGCAACTCATTCTACATCTTTCGGTAGGGATTCATCCTTCATAAGGGAATATTAGGCTTCGTTGTAGATATAATCTGAGTTAGATGATCATTTAAACTCAACTATATTGTAATTGCGTTGTTTCAGTATGTAGATGCACAGAATTTAAGCAACATCAAAGCGGTTTTAGGACGGATACAACACTAAATATGAATTAAAAAGAACATTAAAAATCACGATTTTGACACAAGATGAATGCCATATTTTATTTTGATGTGGGTCACGTGATCACTTCATATAATGGTCACGTGATCTCTTCATATAAAAGTGTGAGACCAGAAATAGATCTCACATTTGATGAGACACTTTTATGCTGAAATTGATGGTGGCCAAAACGGCAGACAAATCTTGTAGTCTGGCTTGCACCGAAGTTTATCACTCCGTGAACCTAAAGGTCAGAAGACCATAAATTTAGGGGTGCCATAGCAGAGGGGCTGAGCTGGGCCTTACGAAATGTGGAATGGTGCCATTGGGTAAAGGAGTAACCAATAAGCGCCAAATGGAAGAAATGGAGGAGTTACCCCCCACCACCACCACCACCACCACCACCGAAGGAACCACAGCCTGTGACTAGAGAATCAATCAGACTAGAAAAGAGAAACGATCAAGATGTTGACTTAAGAGCAGACTAGAAAAGAAAAACGATCAAGATGTTGACTTAAGAGCAGACTAGATAAGACAATAATTGAATTTTGACTTAGGAGCATACCAGCAGACAACGATGGAATTTTGACTTAGACTTGGAACAGATAACTTCGACATTATGACTTGTGCAGATACTACTGCGATGAATTGATATACTGAGACAGTGTTTTCCAAACTTTTTTAATTCGCGGCGCACTTTACAAAAAATGAAAATTTTGAGGCGCACTTATTATATATATATACACACATATTCTGAACATATATACATATATACATATATATATATATATATATATACATATATACATATATATATATATACATATATATATACATATAATATATACGGTATATAATTTTTTTAAAGGAAACTAGCATTCGTACTGAACCGAGTACTACACAACAAATATGCAAGATTTTATATTATTTTAATATTAATGATTTATATTAAGAGTTTTATTTCATATTTTACTCAATTTTAATATAATTTTAATTCTTTCGCGGCGCACTCAACTATACTTCACGGCGCACCAGTGCGCCGCGGCGCACAGTTTGGGAAACAGTGTACTAAGAGAATGAAATAAGCGCGAGTGCAGAGCCACAGCAGTCAATATATTCAACGAATTTACGTGTGAGAGCATTACACCAAGAGTTAATGCTGTAAATGAACGACATTAAATGCAGATGCTGACAAAGTCTAAGACAGACTTGAAGATATGTGCCCATTGAAATGATATCTGGTCATAACTAATATTTGGATTTTCCGTTTTTGTCACACACATGTCCCCTCCGCTGAAATAATATAATTAAATAGTGTAATTGAATTTAATTAAGATTTATGTTGTTAATAAATGTTTTATTGTTTAAGTTTAAATGGTGTGATCAATTTAGCATTTTATTAATTAACTATTCCTTTACAGGACTCACACGAAAGTTAATATAATTGGAGGGTTTATAGCGGCACAACTAGCAATGTACGATTAAATAATAAATCCACTATATGAGAATTAACGGCCAGGTCATGTTAATGAATTTAATATGTAAAACTTTAACTTTAGCATTTCATTTTTAAATTGGTTGCCACAAAAGGGTGTAATTATTATTTTAATTTTTATTTAAGAAACTACTAAATATATTTTGCTGAATTTTTTTTATATATTTTATGGGATAATTTGAATATTTCCTAAAACTTTCGAAGCAATTTGTGAATATTAAATCCGCTTAAAAAATGTTTGAAAAATTAGGTCCCATAGGGTTCAACGTATTTCATTCTTTAACCCTGGTTCAATCCAAAATTAATTGGGTGACATTATTTATTTATATTGTCATAGCTCCTACAGACCGTCTGAACAACATACTAAAATTTCATTTTGATAAAGTCATTTTTACAGCAGTTATCGTGCTAACGGACAGACAGACAGACAGAATGAATGAACAAAGTCATAAACACCTTTCAACTATGTTGTAAAGTGTTAAAAATGTATAGATAGACATATAGCTCAAAACATGACATACACTGTAAAACATTTACCATCATGTCACTGAAAGTTTCAAGGGAACCAACTATCCGTAATGAGGAGCAAGGTTCCTGATAGTTATGATAATATATATATATATATATATATATACGCTTCGGGAAACGATTATTAGCTGAATATTTCAGAAATGAAGCTGGAATTTTCTTGAAAGCCCTGCAATTGCGGCTTTTCTTATCAGTTTGCCTAAATTGTCAACAAAGTAGCTGAAAAAAATGAACTAAGGTTGCGGAAAGTTTTACCGTAATAGATATGGTGGGAAAGAAAATTAAAACTTCTTCGCGACTCCATCTAGCTAAAAGTTAATAGGCTTTTCTCTAATACCGTGTACAATAAATAGAACTTTCTTGGGAATTTTATAACTCTTTAGAGATATAACGCTCTCCCTTTAAAATATTTAATATCCCTAGAACGATTCGTGATAATGTTTAAATAACGGCGTCCATTTGTTGTTTATCAAAAATACAAAGAATGCATTTACTATTTAATAATAAAGATCATCATTTAATTTTTTGTTTTTTATTTTTCATTTAAAATTTTAAAAAATCGAATGACATTTGATACAATTATTTCGATCGATGACTTATTGATTTTCAAAGTGAACAGATCAGATAAAGATCCTTAATTTTATTACTTTTCTCTCCGAAAATCGGGACGATAATCTGATTAAGAAATAAGTCGCTTCCATCACGGAGGTTGCGTGTTCAGAGATGTTGTTATAGCTGCAAGGAAAGCCCGATCATAAGTTTTTGGATGTCTCCTGTAGGTGGGTTTCGTGAGTATGAAATTCGTAATTGCAACCTGGGATCAATATAAGAAATTTGATGCTGGCTGCTTGGTAGGATTGGATTTGCCGATCTCCAACGATTTTTGCAAAATGCTGGCATATGTCAAGTTTTAGTGCTGTCATTGCAAGTATCAGCAGACCATGCAAACGAGCGTATGAAAATAAGTATCTTTTCTCATGAATGGAACGAGCTAGATCCACGATAATGATGTTACCAAATTTATCGCATGATATTGCATATGAAAAGAGAATATGTTTCTCAACAGTTAATTTTTTTTTTAATTTATGGGATTTTTGATAAATTTATTTTAAAAATGTGCAATATCTCGAGAACGGTTCATGCCAGCGTTCTAAAGTTTATTTTAATCGTTTTCTAAGGAAAAATTACATAAGAAATGCCTAATTGCATAACTTTTTTTAAAAGTTTTGAATTTTTGATGATTTTTTTCAAAATTTCACTCGAAAATTTAGGAGGGTTTTGAACATTCGATTGTGTTTAAAAACAATAGGCTTCCAGTATTCATGGCTTGTAATGTTTGTACCAAATTTCATTCGATACGCTCCATTCGTTCCTGCGATATCGTCTCCACAGACTCACTGACACACACACACATACTTTCACACGCGCACACACACACACACACACACGCACACACACACACACAGAGACATCGCCCCAAAAATGTTCCATTCGTGATCAGGGATGCTTGAAACGTGCTCTTCCGTCGAAAACTCGAATTCGAATTTTAGACCCCGTCATAATACTTTCCTTATACATTATACTATGTATATAAGGAAAGTAAAAATGATGAAAAGATCACGGCACAGAGCATATAACGTTGAATTGTATATTTGACGTTTTTCCGGATGACAACATGTAAAGCTATTTCGTACCCAATTAACTAATATTTCAAGCAACTATAAATTAACAATTATCAATATTAATAAAATCCCCAATAAGCAATATAGTCCATATACTAAAATATTTTAATATTAAATTTATAAATTAGGCGTCAATTTTATTAATTTGGAGTCATTTTTGCAATTTTGACGATATTTTCGTCAATCTAGAGATAAATATAGCCAAGTTGGCAATACTTCACTAGATTATTTGGAAAATTCACCATATGTATTGTTAAGTGTTACAAACAAACGGAGAAAAGCGCATCTCTTATATACTAGAAGGGATGCCCGCTATGTGACGGAATTAAAAATTTGCAAAACATTGCCCCCTATTTAGAGTTATTTTTATCAATTTGGCGATATTTTCGTCAATCTGACAATATTTAAAAAAGTTGCCATATTTGCGACATTCCGCCAAATTTTTCGTCAATCGTTACGGACTTATAGATTACTTAAAGACTTACTTATTGCTTTCCTTATATGCATAGTATAATGTACTATAAGAAAAGTATTGTGACTAGATCGAAAATTCGAATTCGAGTTTTCGACGGAGCACGTTTCAAGCATCCCTGATCACGAATCGAACATTCCTGAGGTGATGTCTGTGTGTGTGTGTGTGTGTGTGGAGACGATATCTCATAAACGAATGGAGCGATTTGAATGAAATTTGGTACAAAAATTACAATCCGTGAATACTGGAAGCCTATTGTTTTCAATCACAATCGAATGTTCAGAACTCTCCTAAATTTTCGAGTGAAATTTTGAAAAAATCATTACAAAATCAAAACTTTTAATAAAGTTACGCAAATAGACATTTCTTATGTAATTTTTCTATAGAAAACGATTGACATAAACTTTAGAAAGCTAGCATGAACCGTTCTCGAGATATTGCACCTTTTTCAAAAAAATTATCAAAAAGTTATATAAAATAAAAAAAAATATTTCCTATTGAGAAACATGTTCACTTTTTATATGTAATACCATGCGATAATTTGGGTGACATCATTCTCGTGGATCTGGCTCATTCCATTCATGAAAAAATATACTTTGAGTAATACTTTTGTATTTGAACGCCAATAGTCATTTATCTGCTGTAACAATGACTTATTTCTCTGTCC
The DNA here is from genome assembly GCA_951213105.1 of Amaurobius ferox. NCBI lineage: Eukaryota > Metazoa > Arthropoda > Arachnida > Araneae > Amaurobiidae > Amaurobius > Amaurobius ferox. The sequence goes on along the minus strand of OX578149.1, from coordinate 123,666,852 downwards.
ATAACGCTTGGTGAGATTTTGGCGACGAATATGGCGGAATGTCGCCAACTTGGCGACATTTTTAATTGTTGCTAAATTAACAAAAATCTCGCCAAATGGATAAAAATGACGCCAAATCAATGAAAATGACGACTAATTGAAGAAAATTCAATATCTTGGAAAGTATATACGTATCTACTATAAGAATAACATTTTTACTTTCCTTATATACATAATGTATAAGGAAAGTATTGTGACGGGGTCGAAAATTCGAATTCGAGTTTTCGACGGGAGAGCACGTTTCAAGCATCCCTGATCACGAATCAAACATTTTTGAAGTGATGTCTGTGTGTGTGTATGTGTGTGTGTGTGTGTGTGTGTGTGTGTGTGTGTGAAAGTATGTGTGTGTGTCAGTGAGTCTGTGGAGACGATAACTGACGAACGAATGAACCGATTCAAACCAAATTTGGTACAAAAATCACAATCCGCAAACACTGGAAGCCTATTGCTTTTATATGCAATCGAATGTTAAGAACCCCCCTAAATTTTCGAATGAAATTTTGAAAAAATCGTCAAAAAATCAAAACCGCTAATAAAGTTACGCAAATAGACATTTCTTATGTAATTTTTCATTAGAAAACGATTGACATAAATTTTAGAATGCTAACATGAACCGTTCTCGAGATATTGTTCATTTTTTTAAAAAAATTATCAAAAAGTTATATAAAAAAAAATTCCTATTGAGAAACATGTTCACTTTTCATATGTAATATCATGCGATAAATTGGGTTACATCATTCTCGTGGAACTAGCTCATTCCATTCATGAAAAAATATACTTTTAGTAATACTTTTGTGTTTGAACGCCAATAGTCATTTATCTGCTGTAAGAATAACTTATTTCTTAGTGCATAACGCTTGGCGAGATTTTGGCGACGAATTTGGCGGAATGTCGCCAACTTGGCGAGTTTTTGAAATGTTGCCAAATTAACGAAAATCTCGCCAAATGGATAAAAATGACGACTAATTGTCGAAAATTTAATATCTTGGAAAGAATATTAGTATCTACTATAAGAAAAATCTACTTTTTTTTACTGTAAAAGAAGTAAATTAATTACATTATATAAGGAAAGTCATGTGTTGCCCTCATCAGATTTTTTTTAACTGTAAAAGTAGTAAATTCATTGCATTATATAAGGAAAGTCATGTGTTGCCCACATCAGATTTTTTTTCTTTAGTGTGCGTTCTAATTTTTGAAAAACACAAATTACTGCACTGTTGGAATGTGATGCGCAAAGTTTAATTTTTTAAATAACTTTAAGGCAGTTTTAACGTTAGATTCTTTAGTTTCGAACTCCACCCACGTGGGCGATGAATTGTCTGTGATTTCTAAATAGGGGAGACATTGAATTTGCTTTTGCTAGCACCAATCGTTGATACTTTCTGTCCCCCCCCCCTCCTGTTGGCGGGAAAAGACGATCTTAAGGCATAATCGCGACTTTTCATGTTCAGAATGTCCAGAACTTTCTTTGTTCTTGAAATTATAAAAGGTCGTTGGAAAAATAGCCATTCATTCAGTCTGTGATTTAGCCATTCCGTCAGTGAGCGATTAATTCAGTTTGTTAGTCAGAATCGGAGTTTTGTCAAAGTGGGAGAGGTTCAAAATACTCTCAGTTTTGGTATTTGAATCATTACTGTAACGGCTTACTTCCCGCAAAGTTCTTATAAATGTTTGAAAACGTGAAGAAGACCTATTTCGTGATTGGCAAGAGGACCTTTAGTGATACAAGAATTTACATTCTACAAGTGGATATCTTCTCCGTCCTAAAACCGCTTTAATTTTGTCTAATTTTTGTGCATCTATATTCTGAAGCAACGCAATTACAATATATTTGAGTTTAAATGATCAATGCCATCCACTTTGTGTCAAAATCGTGATTTTTAAAGTTCTTTTTAATTTATACTTAGAGTTGTATTTGTCCTAAAACCACCTTATTTTTGCTTAATTTCTGTACATCTATATTCCGATAAAACGCAATTACAATATATTTGAGTTTAAATGATCATCAAACTTTGATTATTTCTACAACGAAGCCTAATTTTCAATAATGGAGAATGTGAGCACATCAAGCCGTAAGATGAGTTGTATAAGAATTACTCAATTTCTTTAACGCAAAATTATTTACCTCTGGAGTCTGCAATATAGCTGATATAAATGAAACATTCATTGATTTTACATAGAGAAGAAGACGATTTTATAGCAGACTTTTTCGATGAAGAGTCAGTCGTTCGATGAATAGAGTTAAAGTACTTTTACCTCCATCGTTTTAAATTTAAGTAAAATAAATTACTGTATATTAAGTAAAATAAATTATTGTATATTAAGCAAAATTAATTATTGTTGTATTGTGATGAATGAAAGGAATTTAATAAAAGTGCATGAATGAAATATTTACTGCTTTTACATAGAGAGCCAGACGATTTATATTTCAATGACGTCATTTGAATAAAGTTAATTTTTTCGATGAAGTTTACAGTTTTTAAATATAATAAATTATTGTAGTGTTTTGATAATTTTAAAAATAGTACCGTTGAATGCATCGCATTTTAGGGATGTTTAAATAAAATTGTATTGCTGTTGGAAAGTGTTTCATAATCAATGCTTTATGCATGATTGATCTTTCTTGTTTTTTAATATCTCAGCAACCTCCGGTTATAGAAACTCAAAATATGAACTAAAATTTAAGTAGAGCTATTCTAAGAAAACCCACAAAATTTCATGAAATTCCGTATATTCATTCTCTCATGATGATCAGACAAACGCACAGACATACAGACAGACAGAGTTTCAATTTTTATTCATATAAATAACCACTGAATTTTAAAAACTAAGAAGCTTAACTGAAATCCAAATGTAATGATTTCAAGAAGCTGCAAAATGCTCGCTTACAAATTCATTGCTAAAACTTTTAGTTTTTGAGACATAAACATTGCAATCTCTAAAATCGGAAAATGTTTCAATCTTCTTCAAATTAATAAGACGATTGCTCAAAAACTAATATATTATTGATTTAGAAATTGGATTTCCTACTAAATATTTCGGTTGCTTAGTATTTATATCTATCTTTTATATGCTTATTCAAGTAAAAGTAATAATAGTAAAGCTAAAACTTTCTTAAATGAAAACTTTTTATTTTTTCGAAAAAAAAAATGATTAAAACATTTAAATTATTTTGTATATGGTCAGTTCCACTGTAACTGACGTAACTTACAAAATGTATGGCTTCTTTATACCAGGAAATATTTAATAAAAATGACAAAGTAAGGCGTTTTGCTTTAAAATATTTATTACTTATGGCTATCATATAGCAAATTAAAAAAAACAGTTCCTGCTGTGAATATACCTCTATAATTTCATTTTAAAATTGTGTAACTGATGTAAAACTGTTGATGTAACTGATGTAAACTGTTGTTCATTAAGTAAAAAGTTAAATACTATCAAAATGTGAAAACTAGAATGGTGTTTCTTTCTCATAAACAATACTAGATAACTAATAGACTAAATGCGCACCTATTTGTGTTTCATTTATCAATCATAATTTCAAAATTTACACAATCTTTTGTGACTGACGTAACATGCTTCTGTAACTGATGTAACAGTATAAATTTCTTATGATGTCAGTTATATGTGTAGTGCATTTTTATTCCTCGATATTGTTATATGAAATCTAAAGTTTTTTACTAATATACTACATGGACAATCTAAAAATTTAAAATCCTCTGAAACAAGCAATAATCTGAATATTTATTTTGGGTCACAAATTGGACTTCTATGTGGAATTGACCACATTCATAAATGGTACACTATTTGCAATAGAACGAGTATGAATTGTTTACATTTTTATCTATTAGGTTCGGAAATATGAGCAGCCATACTTACATTTTTTGCAACATTCTAATTAACAGATACTCCGACCATAGAAGTTATTAACGTCAGAACGGCAAAATGTTTAAAATAACTAGGACATAACAGTCTTCAACATAAACAATAAGAATTGTTATATTATTTACCATTATATTGTTTATGACGAAACCAACTTGCTCCCCTACAACTCTACTGTTCAAACCAGCTTCAACATATCCAGGTGCATTCCCCCATGTCCAGTCGATGAGAATCACGTTGTACGAACCTCGAAGAAATAGTTGCTCTTTCATTTCCTGAAAAACACGACAAGCGAAAAAGTTTCACAAAGAAAAAGTTCTTAAAAACACATATTTGTTTGATTATTACTATTTGAAATACTGGATTCTTAAAAAAGTCCTGGAGCACCCCTATAACTTCGCAAAGGAAGGTCAATGACTGTACACCTTTGACAGTATAGTGACCATATCCGATCGAGTAATAGTCATTGCCACGTCTTAGCGGAAATTTTATTTAAAGGGGTATAATAGTGAAGTTGGCAATAAAGCGCTTTGCTCTTAACACTAGAACGACGGATATTTTGCTACCGTCGTTCTAGATAGATCGTTGGTTTGTTCTCTTATTATAAAACCTAGAATAATTTTCTTCTATGTTTTCAATAACTTTACGAAAATAAGAAAAGTCATAAAATTTAAATGGGCTGGGATTAGCCGTTTTGGAGGAATCGGGTGTCAAAATAGTTATGTGGTCAAAATGACCGCTTCCGTCATTCTAGTGATAACGCAATAGAATAGGCGGGAGAACTCCTAAATTAAAAGTCAGTTTATCTCGCTCAAAGAGGGATAAGTCGTAGAGATAGCAATATACTAACTCTTCTGTCTGATATTGTATTTAAAATATATAGTTACAGTTCTTACGACTGAAAATCAACTCACAAAGTTCAAAGAGGTAAGTCACAAAAACAGCAATGTACTGTCAACCCTCTTGTTCGATCATGTATTGTAAAATCTTTTGTTACAATTCCTACAAGTGAACGTCAACTCATGTAGACAGAGAGTGAGTACACAGCTAGTGTGTATCTGATGGTTGACAAGCACTTACCCTCATCCATGCTGGTCGACAAACTCTACCTTATGGTTGAACAGCACTTACCCTCATTCATGCTGATCGACAAATTCCATCTAGCCATCCGTGAATAAATACTTCTGGTAGGGCTAGATTGAGTGGGTATACCGTGGGTTCACAGATAGTATGTTTATATACAGACTAACTCTATCTTATGGTTGACCAACACTTACCCTCATCCATGCTGATCGACAAACTCCATCTAGCCATCCGTGAATGAATACTTCTGTGTCAATATCTGGATCGAAAGTACTGTTTGGAGGCAATCGACCACCACAAAAATGCAAGGGTTCCGCAATGTCTGGACTTTTTGGCGTGAAGAGAAAAGCTGAAGTAGTCGGTTTGTTATATCCGTGAGGACGAGTTGGAGGCTTGAAACTTTCAGCTAGTGTTCTGTGGCACGTAGGAGTTTCAGTAACTTTTATACAAGCATCTCCTAACAGAAATGAGCCTTCCAAAGGATCGATAGCTTCAAAAAAGAAAAATAATGATCGTAGAGTGAAATTATCGTAAATTAAAAATAATTATTATAAAGTAAAATTGTAAGAAAGCATGTTTACAGAGCAACAATTAAAATTATTTCACTCAATAATCAGACTATAGATGAACTTATTTCGCTTCTTTTTTGTGCTAATCTGCATTTTTTTTTCGGTTATGTAGTACAGCTAAATCTTACAACAGGCTTGTCCAGAGGCTGTCCAAAGGGGTTTATCGTCATATCTCCGTTGCCTCAACAAACCCATTGGAGCAGCATTGGCATATTCATTGCCTAACCAATATCTAACATCCTCATCCCCTTCAAAAATGTGACTACGTTAATGCAACACTACAAAACATTTAACCATGTAAAAAATGTTAACCACTATTCGGTAATGGTGAGCCGTAACAGGAGTAAAACTGGTTTATCTATGCTGATTGTTTCAATTCCAAAGTTTTGATAAGCTTTCTATCTTCTGGTTTTATAACTATAACATTGCATGTTCATGAGGTAATTATAAGACATATTAATAAGCTGTAACTGTCAGCAAGTAGTAATTGTAAGACCTGGAAACTATAATACTGGTAGCGGAATGGCAAGCATGATTGCAAGCTTCGGAAAACTTCTTATCGACATATTTTGGGACTTTGAACCTCGGCTTTCTATCCTGTACGTATTGACCACAAGTATTAAAAGCGAAAAGACGTGAAGCTAATACCCTCGCTTTAATTAGCTTTACTTGATTACAACCGCAACGAATATGATTTGCATAAATTTAAATTGGTGAGTTAGTAAGAGCCATACAAGCGTAAAGAAACACGATGAAATCACAAATATTCTTCTGATCCTAAATACTACTGCCTTTATCTAGTACTGCCTTATCCTACTACTGCCTTTACCATAATATAATATATTTAATTATATAAGACGTTTTTGGTAAATTGCATGCAGCTCTCGATTTACCATTTGCTATAATGAGCTTAACATTGCATGCAAAAACGTAAAATATTTATAGTGTGAGGGAAACTTTACTCGACTTTACCATTTATTCATATTTTTTGTTTTTTAGCAAATGCTAAAAACAAAAATGTTTTTTGGCTCCTGTTGTACCATAATCAGCATCCGAATATAAAACAAGAAATTTATAGAGGAATCTTCCTATGGCGGAAAATGTTGAATATATTTCCTTTTGGATGGAACTTAAGTATTTTTATTCTGTTTTGCATACTTACTTCGTACAGCCATGCACATTTTCAAGAAAGCGAAAGTGACGTCTCCAGAACAAGAAAGCTTAAATCCTTAGTGAACCTCCACTGCTTGTGGAGTTTGATGTCGAATCGATATCCGTCATCATCTAAGCTCTATCTATATCCGATTTTGAGAATTAAATGGTTCAAAGAAATTTTTGAACCCGAAGTTGCATACCCAGACTGCCCGACTCACTCTAGGGTACAAGCAGCAATTTGAGCGGCCGATAAATTTGAACCCAAAGTAAAAAAGAAAAACAGAAGTGAACATTTAGCGATTCACCCAATATCCTCCAGAATTCGAATTTAAATTCATATCAGTCTTCATCTAAACTTTAGTCTATAGCCAAATTTGAGAAATAGATTTTTCAAGAATTTTTTTATTCCTGAAAGTGGAAAAAGGACCTAAAGCAGAAATCTTTAATGAACCCCCTGCCCCTAATCTACTCCGAAATTTAATGTTAAATCTATATTAGTTATCATCTAAGCCAGGCCTGGGCAGACTTTTGCTGCCATAAGCTGCGTGTACTTTAATCCAAGTGTCGTGGGCGCGGTAGCCCATTGGTTAGCGAGCTGGAGTTGCACTCGGTAGGCCCGGGTTCGATTCCAGCCGCTGCCAAAACTGCCGCCGTGTACGATCACGTTAAACATGTGGGTCCGTAAGTCCTTCCGAGAGGTTGGTGGTAGGGGAAGGAGGGTACGGTCCCTGTGGATGCCTCCTCCACTGGGTTCCGGTCTAAATTGGGTGGCACTTCCCGGCCGTCCAAACAGTTACCTTACACCTTTCTGGTAGGTCGGACGGTCTGGGTTTCAACAACAACAACTCCAAGTGTCGTGATCCACCATATATTTCTTACAGTGTAATAAAAATAATAATAATTACATCATATAAGAAGTCATTTATCTTCTTATATGGGGTATAAATGAATCAAATGAATCAAATAATGAATTGCTGACTTTCAAAAATGCTTTTAAAATTTCTTCACCTGCTCTATGCTCTCCTAATATATGATTCACACTATACGATACAACTGCTGTTGCCGTAAATTTAATTATCTTACTATCAACGAGTAATATTATCTCCTTGTTGTCTTTTGTAGTATGTTTTAACCCTTTGTATTTTGAGTTTTATCGGGCTAACTTGTCTTTGGCCCATCATAGGAATGAAGTCATTTGGGAGAATGACTCTAGGACCGTAACATCTATAAATTCAATATTTAACATGTCGTTGTCTTTTGGTAAACCTCATCGGGCTAGCCTGTCATGGACCCAGTCCCGTAGGGGGTAGGGGGGAATTCGGTACGATTTCTCAGGGCCCGTGCTGCCTAAAAGGCCAGGGTTCGAATTTATGAAGAAGGCCCGCCATAAGAATGTCTGGACCTGCCATAAGATTGTACTCGTGTTTTGGGAATAACCAGAAAACCGGAGTAGCTAAAGAGTCGAAATGTAGTATATCGTTATGTTTTTGGTATATTTTAATTATTTGGACTTGGAATTATTTTATCTTATCGAGTCAGCCCATTATCGAGTCTTATCGAGTCTTATTTGATCTTATCGAGTCAGCCCATCTTACGCCCGCTATAGGAATATACTAGTTTTTCTAAAATAACTCGAGAAAAGGAGCAAATAAACTTCCAAATTTAGTATGCCGTTATCTTTGTGATATATTTTAATTCTTTGGATTTTGAAGTTTACCAGGCAAGGTCGTCTTGTGCCCGCCATAGATTAAAATCGTTTCGGGGGGATAACTTGAGAACCGTGGCAACAATAAAAGTTCAAATTTGGTATGTCGTTGTCTTTAATACATTTAAGATTCATACATTTTAAACAATACATTTTTGATACATTTAATACTTTAATACATTTAAGATTAGTCTTTAATGCATAAGATTCGTGCATCTTAAAAAATACATTTTTGATACATTTAAGTTACATACGAATAGTAAAAGGATTTTCTTTAAAAAACTACGTTTTTACTTTCCTTATATACATAATGTATAAGGAAAGTATTGTGACGGGGTCGAAAATTCGAATTCGAGTTTTCGACGGGAGAGCACGTTTCAAGCATCCCTGATCACGAATCAAACATTTTTGAAGTGATGTCTGTGTGTGTGTATGTGTGTGTGTGTGTGTGTGTGTGTGTGTGTGTGTGTGAAAGTATGTGTGTGTGTGTGTGTGTGTGTGTGTGTGTGAAAGTATGTGTGTGTGTGTGTGTGTGTGTGTGTCAGTGAGTCTGTGGAGACGATAACTGACGAACGGATGGACCGATTCGAACCAAATTTGGTACAAAAATCACAATCCGTAGACACTGGAAGCCTATTGTTTTTATACGCAATCGAATGTTCTGAACCCCCCTAAATTTTCGAATGAAATTTTGAAAAAATTGTCAAAAAATCAAAACCAGTAATAAAGTTACGCAAATAGACATTTCTTATGTAATTTTTCATTAGAAAACGATTGAGATAAATTTTAGAACGCTTACATGAACCGTTCTCGAGATATTGCACATTTTTCAAAAAAATTATTAAAAAGTCATATAAAATAAAAATAAAAATTCCTCTTGAGGAACATGTTCACTTTTCAGATGTAATACCATGCGATATATTGGGTAACATCATTCTCGCGGATCAAGCTCGTTCCATTCATGGGAAAAGATACTTCGAGTAATACTTTTGTATTTGAACGCCAATAGCCATTTATCTGTTATAAGAATAACTTATTTCTCCATCAGTAAAGCTTAGCGAGATTTTGGCGACGAATTTGGCGGAATGTCGCCAATTTGGCGACTTTTTGAAATGTTGTCAAATTAACGAAAATCTCGTCAAATGGATTAAAATGACGCTAAATCAATGAAAATGACGACTAATTGTCGAAAATTCAATATCTTAGAAAGAATATAAGTATCTACTATAAGAAAAACCTATTTTTTTTACTGTAAAAGTAGTAAACTCATTGCACTATATAAGGAAAGTCATGTGTTGCCCACATCAGATTTTTTTACTTGTTTATAATTGTAAAAAATCTGTGGGCAGCGCATGACTTTCCTTATATAATGCAATGAATTTACTACATTTACAGTAAAAAAATTGATTATTTTTATAGTAGTTATTTATATTCTTTCCAAGATATTGAATTTTCGTCAATTAGTCATTTGAGTCAGTTCGTCAGTTTTCGTCAGTTTTCATTGATTTAGCGTCACTTTTATCCATTTGGCGAGTTTTTCGTTAATTTAGCAACAATTAAAGTCGCCAAGTTGGCGACATTCCACCAAATTCGTCGCCAAAATCTCGCCAAGTGTAATGGACAGAGAAATAAGTTATTCTTGCAGCAGATAAATGACTATTGGCGTTCAAATACAAAAGTATTACTCAAAGTATCTTTTTTCATGAATGGAATGAGCTAGATCCACGAAAATGATGTCACCAAATTTATCGCATGATATTTCATACGAAAAGAGAACATTTTTCTCAATGGGACATATTTTTTTTTATATTATATGACTTTTTGATAATTTTTTTGAAAAATCTGCGATATCTCGAGAACAGTTCAAGTTAGCGTTCTAAAATTTATGTCAATCGTTTTCTAATGAAAAATCACATAAGAAATGTCTATTTGGGTAACTTTATTGGCGGTTTTGATTTTTTGACGATTTTCTCAAAATTTCACTCGAAAATTTAGGGGTGTTCTGATGATTCTATTTCATATAAGAACAATAGGCTTTCAGTTTTTACGGATTGTGATTTTTGTACCAAATTTCGTTTGAATCGCTCTATTCGTTCGTCAGTTATCGTCTCCACAGACTCACTGACCCACACACACACACGCACACACACACATACTTTCACACACACACACACAGACATCTCTTCAAAAATGTTCAATTCGTGATCAGGGATGCTTGAAACGTGCTCTCCCTTCGAAAACTCGAATTCGAATTTTCGACCCCGTCACAATACTTTCCTTATACATTATGTATATAAGGAAAGTAAAAAATTAAAATTATTAAAATTTTAACACTGACTCAACAATGAATCATTACGAAAGTTTATCTTGGTTAAATAGTCGCATGATAGACTATCATGCGAATATTACTATCATTGATTACGCTAAATTGAAATCTAATTCTGAAAAGGATACATCGTTCATCATTATAATTAGACTATCATGCGAATATTACTATCATTGATTACGCTAAATTGAAATCTAATTCTGAAAAGGATACATCGTTCATCATTATAATTAGACTATCATGCGAATATTACTATCATTGATTACGCTAAATTGAAATCTAATTCTGAAGAGGATACATCGTTCATCATTATAATTAGACTATCATGCGAATATTACTATCATTGATTACGCTAAATTGAAATCTAATTCTGAAAAGGATACATCGTTCATCATTATAATTAGACTATCATGCGAATATTACTATCATTGATTACGCTAAATTGAAATCTAATTCTGAAAAGGATACATCGTTCATCATTATAATTAGACTATCATGCGAATATTACTATCATTGATTACGCTAAATTGAAATCTAATTCTGAAAAGGATACATCGTTCATCATTATAATTAGACTATCATGCGAATATTACTATCATTGATTACGCTAAATTGAAATCTAATTCTAAAAGGATACATCGTTCATCATTATAATTAGACTATCATGCGAATATTACTATCATTGATTACGCTAAATTGAAATCTAATTCTAAAAGGATACATCGTTCATCATTATAATTAGACTATCATGCGAATATTACTATCATTGATTACGCTAAATTGAAATCTAATTCTGAAAAGGATACATCGTTCATCATTATAATTAGACTATCATGCGAATATTACTATCATTGATTACGCTAAATTGAAATCTAATTCTAAAAGGATACATCGTTCATCATTATAATTAGACTATCATGCGAATATTACTATCATTGATTACGCTAAATTGAAATCTAATTCTAAAAGGATACATCGTTCATCATTATAATTAGACTATCATGCGAATATTACTACCATTGATTACGCTAAATTGAAATCTAATTCTGAAAAGGATACATCGTTCATCATTATAATTAGACTATCATGCGAATATTACTATCATTGATTACGCTAAATTGAAATCTAATTCTGAAAAGGATACATCGTTCATCATTATAATTAGACTATCATGCGAATATTACTATCATTGATTACGCTAAATTGAAATCTAATTCTGAAAAGGATACATCGTTCATCATTATAATTAGACTATCATGCGAATATTACTATCATTTATTACGCTAAATTGAAATCTAATTCTAAAAGGATACATCGTTCATCATTATAATTAGACTATCATGCGAATATTACTATCATTGATTACGCTAAATTGAAATCTAATTCTGAAAAGGATACATCGTTCATCATTATAATTAGACTATCATGCGAATATTACTGTCATTGATTACGCTAAATTGAAATCTAATTCTGAAAAGGATGCATCGTTCATCATTATAATTAGACTATCATGGGAATGTTACTATCATTGATTACGCTAAATGAAATCTAATTCTGAAAAGGATACATCGTTCATCATTATAATTAGACTATCATGCGAATATTACTATCATTGATTACGCAAAATTGAAATCTAATTCTGAAAAGGATACATCGTTCATCATTATAATTAGACTATCATGCGAATATTACTATCATTGATTAGGCTAAATTGAAATCTAATTCTAAAAGGATACATCGTTCATCATTATAATTAGACTATCATGCGAATATTACTACCATTGATTACGCTAAATTGAAATCTAATTCTGAAAAGGATACATCGTTCATCATTATAATTAGACTATCATGCGAATATTACTATCATTGATTACGCTAAATTGAAATCTAATTCTGAAAAGGATACATCGTTCATCATTATAATTAGACTATCATGCGAATATTACTATCATTGATTACGCTAAATTGAAATCTAATTCTGAAAAGGATACATCGTTCATCATTATAATTAGACTATCATGCGAATATTACTATCATTTATTACGCTAAATTGAAATCTAATTCTAAAAGGATACATCGTTCATCATTATAATTAGACTATCATGCGAATATTACTATCATTGATTACGCTAAATTGAAATCTAATTCTGAAAAGGATACATCGTTCATCATTATAATTAGACTATCATGCGAATATTACTATCATTGATTACGCTAAATTGAAATCTAATTCTGAAAAGGATGCATCGTTCATCATTATAATTAGACTATCATGGGAATATTACTATCATTGATTACGCTAAATGAAATCTAATTCTGAAAAGGATACATCGTTCATCATTATAATTAGACTATCATGCGAATATTACTATCATTGATTACGCAAAATTGAAATCTAATTCTGAAAAGGATACATCGTTCATCATTATAATTAGACTATCATGCGAATATTACTATCATTGATTACGCTAAATTGAAATCTAATTCTGAAAAGGATGCATCGTTCATCATTATAATTAGACTATCATGGGAATATTACTATCATTGATTACGCTAAATGAAATCTAATTCTGAAAAGGATACATCGTTCATCATTATAATTAGACTATCATGGAATATTACTATCATTGATTACGCAAAATTGATATCTAATTCTGAAAAGGATACATCGTTCATCATTATAATTAGACTATCATGCGAATATTACTATCATTGATTACGCTAAATTGAAATCTAATTCTAAAAGGATACATCGTTCATCATTATAATAATGATTGTGAGAAATGGAACTGAACACTATGGAATATGAATGTATGAGAAAATCCGAGTAGAGACACACATTCCAGACATCTTGCAATGTTGTGCATATATGTTGCAATGCTTAAAACTATATAAAAGTAAGGGAATTCCAGAGACTTGAATCAATCTGAGTGTTACATATGCTATTCTATGCTGAGTCAAGATTCAAAACAAATTTGAGGATTAAAGAAGCTGATCAAATAAAGGAAACTTGCCGCTTTCAGCCATTCTGAAAGATGTAAGTACGAAGGTCAGTATTATAATTACGGTAATAAAAAGCTCTGTAGTGTCAAAACATATTTAACTTTAGCATATGTTATATCATTAATTGCATCAATTACACTAAAAGCATTACACTTTAGCATTACACTAAAAAATATCTGAAATGTGAGTCTCCAGTCGACATTCTAATTTATATTTTTGTATTTTACGCCTCCTTGTATCACAATCTGTGCCATAGTAAGAAATATCTGAAATGTGAGGCTTCACTCAAAGTTTCATTCAGATTTTTATATTTCAGGCTCATTTATATCCCAATCAGTAAGACATCTGAAATGGGAGTCTCCACTCGACTCTCTATTTTACGCCTATTTCTTATTCCAATCTGTATCACACTACAAAAAATCTGATGTGGGCAACACATGACTTTCCTTATATAATGCAATGAATTTACTACTTTTACAGCTAAAAGAAATGTTATTCTTATAGTAGATACTTATATTCTTTCCAAGATATTGAATTTTCCTCAATCAGTCGTCATTTTCATTGATTTAGCGTCATTTTTATTCATTTGGCGAGATTTTTGTTAATTTCGCAACAATTAAAAATGTCGCCAAGTTGGCGACATTCCGTCAAATTCGTCGCCAAAACCTCGCCAAGCGTTATGGACGGAGAAATAAGTTATTCTTACAGCAGATAAACGACTATTGGCGTTCAAATACAAAAGTAGTACTCAAAGTATATTTTTCCACGAATGGAACGAGCTAGATCCACGAGAATAATGTCACCAAATTTGTCGTATGGTATTACATATGAAAAGTGAACATGTTTCTCAATAGGAAATATATTTTTTTTTATTTTATATAACTTTTTGATAATTTTTTTAAAACTGTGCAATATCTCGAGAACAGTTCATGTTAGCGTTCTAAAATTTATGTCAATCATTTTCAAATGAAAAATTACATAAAAAATGTCTATTTGCATAACTTTATTAGCGGTTTTGATTTTCTGACGATTTCTTCAAAATTTCACTCGAAAATTTAGGGGGGGTTCTGAACATTCGATTGCGTATAAAAACAATAGGCTTCCAGTGTTTACAGATTGTGATTCTTGTACCAAATTCGTTCAAATCGGTCCATTCGTTCGTCAGTTATCGTCTCCAAAGACTCACTGACACACACACACACACACACACATACTTTCACACACACACACACACATACTTTCACACACACACACACACACACACACACACATACTATCACACACACACACACACACACATACACACTCACAGACATCACTTCAAAAATGTTTGATTCGTGATCAGGGATGCTTGAAACGTGCTCTCCCGTCGAAAACTCGAATTTGAATTTTCGACCCCGTCACAATACTTTCCTTATACATTATGTATATAAGGAAAGTAAAAATCTGAAATGCGAATCTCTACTCAACTTTCTAATTTATATTTTTATATCCTTCCCAATCAGTACCACACTAAAAATACCTGAAATGTGAACTCCACTCAACTTTCTAATTCATATTTTTATATTTTACGGCCATTTGTATCACAACTTGTATCACACAAAAAATACCTAAAATGTGAGTTCCCAGTCGACTTTCTAATTCATATTTTTGTATTTTACGCCTATTTGTATCACAATCTGTGTCATACTAAGAAATGTGAGTCTCCGCTCTACTTCTTAATTCATATTTTATACTTTACACCTATTTGTATAGTATCATGTTAAAAAATGTCTAAAATGTGATTCTCCACTCGACTTTTTAATTTATATTTTTATATTCTTACGTCCATTCGTATCCCAATGAGTACCAAACTAAAAATATCTGAAATGTGAGTCTCCAGTCAACTTTGCAATTCATATTTTTATATTTTACGTCTATTTGTATCACAATCTGTGTCATACTAAGAAATATCTGAAATGTGAGTCTCTACTAAAATTTTAATTCATATTTGTATATTTCACGCTCATTTATATTTCACCATTATCATTACTTTCACCACTATCATTATTTTGTAAATTTCATCATTCAATGGGAAACACATCATCTGAAATGTGAGTCTCCAATTGACTTTTAATTTATATTTTTATATTTTACTCAAATTTTTTATCCCAATTCGTATCACACTACAAAATATCCTAAATGTGAGTTTCCACTCGACTTTCTAATTCATATTTTTATATTTTACGGTCATTTTTTTTTCACAATTTGTATCACACTAAAAATATCTGAAATATGAGTCCTCAGTTAACATTCTAATTTATATTTTTGTATTTTATGCTTATTTGTATCACAATTTGTGTCACACTAAGAAATATCTGAACTGTGAGTCTACACTCATAATTTAATTTATGTTTTTATATTTCTAGTTCATTTATATTCCAATCGGTAAGACATCCGAAACATGAGTCTCCTCGACTTTCTAATTTATATTTTTATATTTTACGCCCATTTTCCATCCCAATCTGTATCACACTACAAAATATCAGAAATGTGAGTCTCCACTCGACTTTATATTTGATATTTTTATATTTTATGCCAATTTTTATCACAATCTGTATTATTCTAAAATATTTTAAATATCACTCTCCACTCAACTTTCTGAATTATATTTTTATATTGTACGCTCATTTGTACCCCAATTCGCTACGTACAAAAAATATCTGAAATGTGAGTCTCCACTCGACTTTCTAATTTATATTTTTATATTTTTACGTCCATTTGTATCCCAGTGAGTAGCACACTAAAAATATGTGAATTATGAGTCTCCATTTGACTTTGTAACTCATGTTTTTATATTTTATGCCCATTTTTATCACATAGTGTATGATGCTATAAATAATTTAAATGTGAATCTCCACTCAATCTTCTAAATTATATTTTTATATTTTACGCCCATTGTATCACACTGTATAACACATTTAAAAAAATCTGAAATGAGAGGCTTCACTCAACTTTCTAATTTATATTTGATATTTAACGTCTATTTACATCACAATCTGTATCACACTAAAAAATATCTGAAACATGAGTCTCCACTCGACTTCTTAATTCATATTTTATACTTTACGCCTATTTGTATCGTATCATACTAAAAAATGTGTAAAATGTGACTCTCTACTCGACTTTCTAATTTATATTTTTATATTTTACGTCCATTATATCACAATGTGTAAGACACTAAAAAATATCTGAAATGTGAGGCTTCACTCAACTTCCAAATTTATAAGTTCCGTCTATGTACATCACAATCTGTATCAAACTAAAAAATATCTGAAATGTGAGGCTCCACTCGACTTCTTAATTCATATTTTATCCTTTACGCCTATTTGTATCGTATGATACTAAAAATTTCTAAAATGTGACTCTCCACTCAACTTTCTAATTTTTATTTTTATATTAAGTCCATATGTATCCCAGTCAGTACCACACTAAAAATATCTGAAATATGAGTCTCCACTCGACTTTCTAATTCATAATTGTATATTTTACGGCCATTGAAAAATTATTTTCATAGATTCATAAATGATACCCTATATTAGACAAAACAAATATAAATTATTTACATTTTTATTAACATAGTTAACAACATAGTTAAAACAACATAGTTAAAACGTGTTTATGACTTTATTCATTCTGTCTGTCTGTCTGTCTGTCTGTCCGTTAACACGATAACTGTCGTAAAAATGACTTTATCAAAATGAAATTTTAGTATGTTGTTCAGACGATCTGTGGAATCTATGGTAATATAAATGAATGATATCACCCAATTAGTTTTGGATTGAACCCGGGTTGAAATAAATGAAATACATTGAACCATATGGGACCTAATTTTTCAAACATTTTTTAAGCGGATTTAAAATTCACAAATTGCTTCGAAAGTTTAAGGAAATATTCAAATTATCCCACAAAATATATAAAAAACTCAACAAAATATATTTAGTAGTTTTTTAAATAAAAATTAAAATAATAATCGCATCCTTTATATGAAGAGCTCACGTGATCATTATATGAAGAGATCACATGACCCACTTCAAAATAAAATATGGCATCCATCTTGTGTCAAAATCGTGATTTTTAAAGCTCTTTTTAATTCATATTTAGTGTTGCATCCGCCCTAAAATCGCTTTATTTTTGCTTAAATTTTGTGCATCTACATACTGAAACAACTCAATTACAATATCGTTGAATTTAAATGATCATCCAACTTTGATTATTTTTACAACGAAGCCTACTTTACACTTATGGAAGATGCAAATACCAAAAGATGCAGAATGAGTTGTATAAGAATTGCTGCATTTCTTTAACGCAAAATTCAAACACATTATTCAATTACATTATTCAGGGGTTGCTTCTTGCGAGACCGTTGATTTTCAACGGGTATTCGGCTAGTCTATCTATTATATATATACTAATTGCCAAGTGTCCGTCTGTCCGTCTGTCTGTCTGTCTGTCTGTCACGCGTTTTTGAGGCACTTCCCGAATAGATAGAGACTTGCAATTTGGTACACGGCTCGGTCGTTCGATAAAACCCCCTGGAAAAATCGAATTTTTCGAAAACGTTCTATAGAGGGGGTGCCCCACACCAAAACGTTCGAAAAGTGAAATGATGGGAAAGCATGTTTTGCAATGAGATACAGATTTCAAATTTGGTGTATGGATAAATCGTTCGAAAGGAATCGTGCGCAATTTCAGATTTCCAATATTTTCTACTTAAGGGGGTGCCGCACACCAAAATGTTCCATTTACAGAATAAATGAGAAAACGCTCCTTTAAAATTTGATAGAGGCTTGAAATTTTGTATTTGGGCTAATCATTTGACGGAAATACCCACGACGAATAGAGTTTTTCAAAAATGTTCGTTTAAGGGGGTGCTCCAGAGTAAAACGTTCGAAAAGGAAATTGATAAAAAACCATATTTCGGAATGAGATAGATATATCAAATTTGGTGTAAGTGTAGATAGCTTGAAAGGAAGAAAGTGTACAATTTCAGTTTACCAATATTTTCTACTTTAGGGGGTGACGCACACCAAAATGTTCGATTTTCGAAATAAAGGAGAAACGCCCCTTTTAAAACGTGATAGAGGCTTGATATTTGGTATATGGGCCAATCATCTGATAAGAAACACAAAACAAACAGAGTTTTACAAAAATGTTCATTTATCGATGTGCTTCACAGAAAAAGTTACGAAGGAGAAAAAATAATATAGGGGTATCTCGGGATAAGAGAGCGCAAATTTAGTTTCCCAATATTTTCTTCTTTAGGGGGTTCTGCACACCAAAATATTCGATTTGTCGAATAAAAATTAAAAAATTTTATTATTAAAAAATTTACATTACTCAGGGGTTGCTTATTGCGAGACCGTTGATTTTCAACGGGTATTCGGCTAGTATATACTAATTGCCAAGTGTCCGTCTGTCCGTCTGTCTGTCTGTCTGTCACGCTTTTTTCAGGCACTTCCCGAATAGATAGAGACTTGCAATTTCGTACACGGCTCGGTCGTTCGATAAAACCCCCTGGAAAAATCGAATTTTCCGAAAACGTTCTATAGAGGGGGTGTCCCACACCAAAATGTTCGAAAAGTGAAAAGATGGGAAAGCATACTTTGCGATGAGATACAGACTCCAAATTTGGTGTATCGGTAAATAATTCGAAAGGAAGAAAGTGTGCAATTTCAGATTTCCAATATTTTCTACTTAGGGGGTGCCGCACACCAAAACGCTCGAAAAGTGAAATAATAGGAAAGCATGCTTTGCGATGAGATATAGACTTCAAATTCGGTGTATGGGTAAACCGTTCGAAAGGAAGAAAATGTGCAATTTCAGATTTCCAATATTTTCTACTTAAGGGGATGCCGCACACCAAAACGTTCGAAAAGTGAAATGATAGGAAAGTTTGCTTTGCGATGAGATAGAGACTTCAATTCGGTGTATGGGAAAATCGTTCGAAAGGAAGAAAGCGTGCAATTTCAGATTTCCAATATTTTCTACTTAAGGGGGTGTCGCACACCAAAACGTTCGATTTACCGAATAAATGAGAAAAGGCGCCTTTAAAATGTGATAGAGGCTTAAAATTTGGTATATGGGCTAATAATTTGACGAAAACACCCCAGACGAATACTGTTTTTCAAAAATGTTCGTTTAAGAGGGTGCTCCAGAGTAAAACGTTCGAAAAGTCAATTGATAAGAAAACCATGCTTCGGATTGAGATAGAGATATCAAATTTGGTATAAGGGTAGATAGTTTGAAAGGAAGAAAATGTACAATTTCAGTTTACCAATATTTTCTACTTTAGGGGGTACCGCACACCAAAATGTTCGATTTTCGGAATAAAGGAGAAACGCCCCTTTTAAAACGTGATAGAGGTTTGATATTTGATATATGTGAAAATCATCTGACAGAAATCACAAAAAGAATAGTGTTTTTCAAAATGTATAGTTAAGGGGTTGGGTACTCCACACAAAAGCATTCGAAAGATGAAATGCTAGAAAAGTATGCTTCGCCATGAGATAGAGACTTCAAATTTGGTGTACAGGTAAAAAGTTGGAAAGGAAGAAAGTGTGCAATTTCAGTCTTCCAACATTTGCTATTGTAGGGGGTGCCGATGTCTCTCTATCTATTCGTTCGAAACGTTCGAAAAGTGAATTGATAAAAAACCATGTTTCGAATTGAGATAGAGATATCAAATTTGGTGTAAGGATAGATAGTTTGAAAGGAAGACAGTGTGAAATTTCAGATTTCAAATATTTGCTACTTTAAGGGGTGCGCACACTAATATGTTCGATTTTCCGAATAAATGTGGCACGCTTCCTTTTAAATGTGATAGAGGCTTGATATTTGGTATATGGGCCAATCATCTGATAAAAAACACAAGAAAAACCGAGGAAGAAATGCGCAAATTTATTTTCCCAATATTTTCTTCTTTAGGGGGTTCTGCACACCAAAATATTCGATTTGTTGAATAAATGTGAAACGCGAATTATTATAAAATTTACATTATTAAGGGATTCCTTATTGCGAAACCGTTGATTTTCAACGGGTTTTCGGCTAGTATATACTAATTGCCAAGTGTCCGTCTGTCCGTATGTCTGTCTGTCTGTCTGTCACGCTTTTTTCAGGCACTTCCCGAATAGATAGTGACTTGCAATTTGGTACACGGCTCGGTCGTTCGATAACCCCCCCTGGAAAAATCGAATTTTCCGAAAACGTTCTATAGAGGGGGTGCCCCACACCTAAACGTTCGAAAAGTGAAAAGATGGGAAAGCATACTTTGCGATGAGATAGAGACTTCAAATTTGGTGTATAAGTATATCATTCGAAAGGAAGAAAGTGTGCAATTTCAGATTTCCAATATTTTCTACTTAAGGGGGTGTCGCACACCAAAACGTTCGATTTACCGAATAAATGAGAAAAGGCGCTTTTAAAATTTGATAGAAAATTTGATAAATTTGACGAAAACACCCAAGACGAATACAGTTTTTCAAAAATGTTCGTTTAAGGGGGTGCTCCAGAGTAAAACGTTCGAAAAGTCAATTGATAAAAAAACCATGTTTTGGAATGAGATAGAGATATCAAATATGGTGTAAGGGTAGATAGTTTGAAGGAAAGAAAGTGTACAATTTCAGTTTACCAATATTTTCTACTTTAGGGGGTGCCTCACACCAAAGTATTCGATTTTCGGAATAAAGGAGAAACGCTCTTTTAAAAACGTGATAGAGGCTTTATATTTGGTATATGGGCGAATCATCTCATAGAAATCACAAAAAGCATAGAGTTTTAAAAAATTGATAGTTAAGGGGGTGGGTACTCCACACAAAAGCATTCAAAAGATGGAATGCTAGAAAAGCATGCTTGACGATGAGATAGAGTCTTCAAATTGGGTGTACGGGTAAAAAGTTGGTAAGGAAGAAAGTGTGCAATTTCAGTCTTCCAACATTTGCTATTGTAGGGGTGCCGATCACTAAAATGTTCGATTTGCCGAACATTTGACAAAAAAACCAAACATGAATACAGTTTGACAAAAATGTTCATTAACGGTGTGGTACACAGAAAAACGTTCTAAAGGTGAAGTGATAGAAAAAACATGCTTCTCGATAGGATAGAGACTTCAAATTTGGTGTACGGGTAGATAGTATGAAAAGAAGAAACCGTGAAATTTCATATTTCCAATATTTGCTACATTAAGGGGTGCTGCATACTAATATGTTCGATTTTTCGAATAAATGAGGCAAGCTTCTTTTTAAATGTCATAGGGGCTTGATATTCGGTATATGGGCCAATCATCTGATAAAAAACCCAAGACAAAGAGAGTTTTTCAAAAATGTTCATTTATGGGTGTGCTTCACAGAAAAAAGTTCCAAAGAAGAAATACTACTATAGGGGTGCCTCGGGATAAGATAGACTTTAATGTGGTGTACGGGTAAATAATTCGAAAGGAAGAAATGCGGAAATTTAGTTTCCCAATATTTTCTTCTTTAGGGGGTTCTGCACACCAAAATATTCGATTCGTCGAATAAATGTGAAACACGAATTATTAAAAAATTTACATTATTCAGGGGTTGCTTATTGCGAGACCGTTGATTTTCAACGGGTATTCGGCTAGTATTTACTAATTGTCAAGTGTCCGTCTGTCTGTCCGTCTGTCTGTCACGCTTTTTTCGGGCACTTCCCGAATAGATAGAGACTTGCAATTTGGTACACGGCTCGGTCGTTCGATAAAACCCCCTGGAAAAATCGAATTTTTCAAAAACGTTCTATAGAGAGGGTGCCCCACACCAAAACGTTCGAAAAGTGAAATGATGGGAAAGCATACTTTGCAATGAGATAGAGACTTCAAATTTGGTGTATGAGTAAATCATTCAAAAGGAAGAAATTGTGCAATTTCAGTTTTTCAATATTATCTACCTTAGGCGGTGCTGCACACCAAAACGTTCGAAAAGTTAAATGATAAGAAAGCATGCTTTGCAATGAGATAAAAACTTCACATTTGGTGTATGGGTAAATCGTTCGAAAGGAAGAAAATGTGCAATTTCACATTTCCAATATTTTCTACTTAAGGGGGGGTGCTGCACACCAAAACGTTCGAAAAGTGAAATGATGGGAAAGCATGCTTTGCGAGGAGATAGAGGTTTCAAATTTAGTGTATGGGTAAATCGTTTGAAAGAAAGACAGTGTGCAATTTCAGATTTCCAATATTTTCTACTTAAGGGGGTGTCGCACACCAAAACGTTCGAAAAGTGAAATGATAGGAAAGCATGCTTTGCGATGAGATAGAGACTTCAAATTTGGTGTATGGGTAAATCGTTCGAACGGAAGAAAGTGTGCAATATCAGATAACCAATATTTTCTATACTTAAGGGGGTGCCGCACACCAAAATGTTCGATGTACCAAATAAATGAGAAACGTCTCCTTTAAAATTTGATAAAGGCTTGAAATTAGGTATATGGACTAATCATTTGATGAAAACATCCATGACGAATATAGTTTTTCAAAAACGTTCGCTTAAGGGTGTGCTCTAGCGGAAAACGTTCGAAAGGTTAATTGATAAGAAAACATACTGCGGGATGAGATAGAGATTTGAAATTTGGTGTACGGGTAGATAGTTTGGAAGGAAGAAAGTGTACAATTTCAGTTTTCCAATATTTTATACTTTAGGGGGTGTTGCACACAAAAATGTTCGATTTTCGGAATGAAGTGGAAATATCCCTTTTAGAACTTGATAGAGGCTTGATATTTCGTATATGGGGGAATCATTTGATAGAAAACCCAAGAAGAATGGAGTTTTTCAAAAATATATATTTAAGGGGGGTGGGTACTCCACAGAAAAACATTCTAAGGGTGAAATGATAGAAACAGTATACTTCGCGATGAGTTAGAGACTTCAAATTTGGTATACGGGTATATAGTTTGAAAGGAAGAAAGTGTGCAATTTCAGTTTACAAACATTTGCTATTGTAGGGGGTGCCGCACACTAAAATGTTCGATTTCACGAATAACTGAAAAACGCCTCCTTTAAAGTGTGATAGAAGCTTGAAATTTAGTATATGGGCTAATCATTTGATAAAAAACCCTAAGATTATTACGGTTTTTCAAAATGATCATTTAAGGGGCTGCTCCAGAGTAAACCGTTCGAAAAGTGAATTGATAAAAACCATTCTTCGGAATGAGATAGAGATATCAAATTTGGTGTAAGGGTAGATAGTTTGAGAGGAAGAAAGTGTATAATTTCAGTTTACCAATATTTTCTACTTTAGGAGGTGCCGCACACCAAAATGTTCGATTTTCGGAATAAAGGAGAAATGCTCCTTTTAACACGTGATAGAGGCATGATATTTGGTATATGGGTGAATAATCTGATAGAAATCACAAAAAGAATAGAGTTTTTCCAAAATGTATAGTTAAGGGGATTGGTACTCCATACAAAATCTTTCGAAAGATGAAATGCTAGAAAAGCATGCTTCGCGATGAGATTGAGACTTCAAATTTGTTGTACTAGTAAAAAGTTAGAAAGGAAGAAAGTGTGCAATTTCAGTTTTTCCAACATTTGTTATTGTAGGGCGTGCCGCTCACTAAAGTGTTCGATTTGCCGAACAAATGAAACACGCCTCCTTTACAATGTGATAGAGGCTTGAAATTTAGTATATGGGCTAACCATTTGACAAAAAAACCGAAGATGAATACAGTTTGACAAAAATGTTCTTAAACGGGGTGCTACACAGAAAAACGTTCGAAAGGTGAAGTGCTAGAAAATATGCTTCTCGATAGGATAGCGACTTCAAATTTGGTGTACGGGTAGATGGTTTGAGAGGAAGAAAGTGTGAAATATCAGATTTCCAATATTTGTTACATTAAGGGGTGTACACACTAATATGCTCGATTTTCCGAATAAATGAGGTACGCTTCCTTTTAAATGTGATAGGAACTTGATATTTGGTATATGGGCCAATCATTTGATAAAAACCACAAGACAAACAGAGTTTTTCAAAAATGTTCATTTATGGATGTGCTTCACAGAAAAAAGTTCTAAAGGAGAAAAAATAATATAGGGGTGCCTCAGGATGAGATAGACTTTAATGTGGTGTACGGGTTGATAATTTGTAAGGCAGAAATGCGCAAATTTAGTTTCCCTATACTTTCTTCTTTAGGGGGTTCTGCACACTAGAATATTCGTTTTGTCGAATAAATGTGAAACGCGAATTATTAAGAAATTTACATTATTCAGTGGTTGCTTATTGCGAGACCGTTGATTTTCAACGGGTATTCGGCTAGCAATTATTAATTTAGAGTTGCGTAAAATATAAATTAATTGGGTGCAAAATAGTTTTACATGTTGCCCTTCGGAAAACTCCAAATGTAAAATTTAGCGTTACAAACACTGTGCCGTGGATATGTTCATCACTTTTTTACCATTAAAAAAGTAAATTCATTACAGTATATAAGGAAAGTCTGATGCCCACATCAGATGTTTTTTCAAAAAGCATCATTTGTTCGTAAGGTATCATTTCCACAGACTCATTGACGCACACATTCACATACATACTCACACTACCATGCATGCACACACTACCATGCATGCACATACTACCATGCATGCACACACACTAACATATATACAAAGTAACATATATACAAAGTAACATATAACATATATACTAACAAACGTACACAAACACTGCCATGCAGACACACACACAAACATCAAAAGCGTTCGATTCGAGTGTAGATTATTTTGAAAAGTGGGCTTCCGTCGAAAACTCGAATTCAAGTTTTCGATCTCATCCCAATACTTTCCCTAAACATTGTACTACGTGAAGAGAAAGTAATAATACTTTCTACAGAGCATAGACATGCATATTCTAAGAAATTATGTTACCTGAAACATTATGCATAAGGCACAAAACATATCCCACGAAGGCAAAAGATATCACACTTCTCATCGTCGCTCTTGTCTGTAATGCTGACTTCGACCATTTCTATTTCTCTATTCGGTAAATCATGCTTACTCAGCTGTGTAATTTAATCTTTTTCCAGAGGCGCCAGAATTTATTTTGCACTGTGAGTGCAAGATTGCAGATAGAAATTATTTATATATATATGTATAATTCAGGTTACAATATTGTAACAACTGTCCTTATGTTTTAAAGTCTGTTAATCTTGACCTTGATAAATATATTTATGAGTTAGCTTGTAAACATGCTCTGCTATTAGAGGCATTTAACATGTGCCAAATCACTTTATTAAAATTTATTAAATATAATATTAGTAGTATTAATTTGCCTAGATCTATATATACTATTGATAATTTAAAACACTCTATTATTGATTTACAAAAATATTTTGTTATTACTTATGTTGATAAAGCCTCTAATAATTACTATGCTATTATCTGTAAAAAATTCTATATATAACTTCTGTTAGATTATTTAAAGAATAATAGTCTATTTAAATTTGATTCACACTCCATTAATAGTATTAAACTGAAAATTATTAATATGTATAGTGATTTAAATATTAATTATAAATTTTTGAAATTTCCATATATTGTGCTTATTCCTAAATATCATAAAAATTCTATTAAATTAAGAACTGTAAGTAGTGATCATAATTCCTACTCTACGACTGCGAGTAAATTACTACTAAATAATTTAAATATACCAAATGATAGTTTACGTTATTCTAGTAATAACTACTTTATTCTAAATAATGGCAAAGAATTAAAGAATAAATTAACTTATCTTGGTAAATTAATTGGATTTCAAACTTTTGATTTTAAAGATCTATTTAATAACATTAATATATCTGATCTTTATGATGTAATTTTAGTTCTATATAATGCTTTTATTACTAATCAATCTATTCATACTAAATTTACCAATTTTCCTAAACTTCTCCATTTTGTACTTTTCAATAATTATATTTTTCAAGGTAATAAATTATACTAAGTCTCTGGAGTACCACAAGGTGGCTGCAGTAGTAGTATGTTAGCTAATTTATACCTTTTAAGTTATGAAAATTCTTTTACTTCAATTGAATATAAAATCTACAGATATGTTAATGATCTGATTTGTTTAGTATTTACTGACAACTATGCCATATATATAGATTTTTATACGGATAATTTGGAATTAATTCCTAATGAAGCCTATATTAGTAACAATATGAATTTTTTGGATTGAAATCTAAATATTGAACCTACTAATAGGATATAATTTATATGATAGAAAAGACTATTTTCATTTTAATATAAATAAAATATTACCATTTAATTCCTGTAACTGGATACAATTGTTTAGAAATATTATACTTAATCAACTTCTTAGAATTTATAGATTATCAGATAAAGAATTTTATGCTTTGCACATTAATAACCTAAAAATTACCAGTAAATTATATTCATATCCTGTATATTTAATAAATTGTATTGTTAAAACGTTTAAATTAGCTGAATATTCTTAAAATTCCCTCCTTTGTATCTTATATTAGCTAATTGTCAACATTCTTTTGAATTAGCATTATAATGTATTTACATCCTCTTATAATATTTTACATTGATTTTGTTCCTTTATTACTTAGCTTTTACTGGAGAATTTATGACATTTTATTACTTTTTTGCAATACTGTTATTTATATCTCACGATTGGCAACAGTCGATCTCCACTTTTAACTCCTGCGATTGGCAACAGTGGTCTCGTCTTTTATAGCTCTTGGATAGGACATTTGTTCAAAATGTACAATTTTTTAGGCTTAGTGCTTATCTACGTATGGAGCTTTAATGCTTTACGTTATGAAAATTCTTTTACATAAAATATGTATATATATATATATATCATATTTTTAAATTATATAATGTACCAAGAAATTGAAATGGAACACAATTTTTTTTCTGTTAAATGGCACTATTTATTAAATTCTCAAAAATATAAAAAATGCTTGGTTATTTTTTTTTATTTTTTAATTTTCGAATTCTCACCACTCATATTTGTTGAATTTATTTAGTTTGATGACTAGATATATGCATGTTATTCTCGTCTTAATTGATGAATCCCTATTTTTTACTTCTTTTTAAGTTGTTGGCATATTTTAAGTTAAAGTTTTTTGAGTTACAACTTCTCTCTATTCTATCATAGGATTTTTTTATATTATATCTTTATTATATATATATATATATATATATATATGATTTTAAAATATGATATATTAGCTAATATTATATATATATGATTTTAAAATATGATATATATATATATATATCTTGTCGTCCATATAACACAAGTTTATAGATAAAATCTATCTTGTGTTTCAGAAACAAGCATTTTTGTGTTCATTTCGAAGGGATACATGGACCCGAAGAGAATTTTTTCGAAATGAACTTATCGTAAGCCTAAATCTCCTCCATGTGCAAGCTTTTTTGCTTGAATTTTTTGTTTTCTTATTTGCATTCCTCATTTTTGAAATTTGTTGATTTTCTTTGTCTTTATGACTTGCATTATGCTTTATTATTTCCTCTTTTTGTCTTAATTTCTTTTATTTCTTTGTATTTTGTAGAAAATTTCGGAATAGTGTATTATGAGTTACTACATACATTCTAACATTGGATTTAATAATTTATATTTATATATATATATATATATATATATATATATATATATATATATATATATCATATTTTAAAATCATATAATGTACAAAGAAATTGAAATGGAACACCATTTTTTTTTCTGTTAAATGCCATTATTAAACTCTCAAAAATATAAAACAATATCATCGGTTGTTTTCAATACGTCAAACGATAATTACATATCACAATTTTTAACAATCGAAGAGCATGGCGTTTCCAAAAGTGTGACAGAATTTTAAAGCAATCTCTAGCCATTCTTATGCAAGTATCACTGAATAGTTTCAGAAGAAATGACCATGCTCTAAAACCCCTAATAATCCAAAAATTATGTGCTCAGTAAAGCGTTTTCAAGAAACTGTATCTGTTGCAGATAAAGCGAGAATAGGCAGGCCTTTCCATTTAAATGAGAATAAACTGTTTTAAATAAAGACTAGAACCTTGACTTAAAACCTCGTGTTATTTTAAGTGTGCTAATGATCCGGGCACTTTTCCAAAACTTTCGAAAAATATCTCTCAAAATGAAATTTGTGTCGCGGCTATCACCAATCTAATATTTGGCCTAAAACCTGTAAGGAAACCTGCTGCTCTAATCAGGATTCGAACACGAATCTTTGTACTAGCCAGCCGACCCTCTACCGTTGAGCTACTGGGAGAAATTGCAAGCTTTTATTGTTGAAATGGACTCTCCTCTCTCTAATGCCAAATTGACTGGTATCTTAACAATCTAACTAACCACCTCTTGTAGATTTACCTTATATTAGCCTCCTCTCTTGCAGTTATTTTTATCACCAGGCTAGCTTCCTGCGTGATCGTTGACCTCACGATTTAAAATCGGTCCTCAACACCAGAGTTCAGAATCAAAATTTAATGTCAAGATAAAAATGATGAACAATTATATACAATATGTTTGTCTATACTAGATACAAATAGTATTTCACAAATATTTCACATCCATAAACACGTATGTGCAGAACTCTTTCAAATGGGAGCAGCTATATATATAAAAATATTTCTAAAATTGATTATTACATATACAAAATGCCACGAATAATTTTCAAAGATATATATATATATATATATATATATATACATATATATATATATATATATATATATATATATATATATATATATATATATATATATATGTGTGTGTATATATATATATATATATCAGATCTATGGATAGTTATATGTGTTGTTTAAAGTAATTTAAGGGTTTTTATATTAATGACTTGGTTTTTAAAGTGTTTTTACGTTTATTGAGGTAATGGTGAGTGTCTTGTTGAATGTGGTTTGAAGATTTCGGGGGGCTACCGGGAGCGTTTCGCCATGGCAGTAAAAGCTTTAACCGGAGAGTTGGTGGTCGCTACTCCCCTCGGCCGTCACTTCATAAATACTCTTTTAGCATGGGTATATAGGTACTAGTCCTTTTTGGGAGATTATTTGGATGTACACTTGTATAAAGCAGCATGGCGCTTTACCGTTGTATATAAAATGTTCTTTTAAATTTTTGGAAGGGAGTTTGGCTTTTTAAGTCATTTTTTGTATTTTTATTTGTATATATATATATAGATATATATATGTATATATATATATATATATATATATATATATATATATATATATATATATATATATATATATATATATATATATATATATATATATATATATATATATATATATATATATATATATATATATATATATATATATATATGCAAAAAATATATATATACAAAACTACTTATGCAGACATACATACAAAACTATATATACAACAAATCTCACAGATTACCATGGCTTTCAATTCTATATTGATACATACAATTATATTTGCAATGATTAAATCAAATGGGAATTTAAAATTTATTTCATTGCAGTATTTATAACAAAATTTACAAGTACTACGAATAAATATGCAATAAACAGCGAATGTGTGGAGGTTACCAGTAATAATTCACAGGATATGTTCGTTTTCCTCTAGGAATTGAATTATGTTATGATAGTTATAACTTGATGACCTATCGGATTTTTCGTTTGATATTGTTTAAGAGTTTCGATACCAGATAGACTGCCACAGTAAATAATGGAATTCTTTTGCAAACTTCTGGTAGCCCAAAATACAGCTTCCTTTATTGCGAGCAACTCTGCTGGAAGACGCTATTTTCATAGTGTAGACGAGTTGACTACGTGTGGACACACATGCCATCGCAAAAAGCACAGTAGGCTGATGCTGTTCCAGAATCAGTTCTAGAGCCATCTGTATAAATATTTATGCAATTAGATATTTGTTGTGATGACTTAGCAAAATGTAAGCGAATCAGGTAACCTTTTTCTGTTTTTAATCCTTGCGATCATAATAAAGTTTATTCCACTGTACTGTTTGTTTTAGGCGTATTACTTGCGCTATGATGGCTTCTTTTTGCGCTGTCAATGTTATTGGGGGAACACCGGTAAGCACTTGCAGCGCTACTGTAGATGTTGCGCAATAAGCCCTTGAAATCTGTAGAACTGCTATCCTTTGAAGTGATTCTAGTTTTCTCTTTCATGGATGTTCAAGTTTAAGACCCAACTAGTCGTAGCATAGCACAGGATCCTTTCTGTTACTGATAGATACCATGCTTTTAAGATCTTAGAATTTATGCCCCACCAAGATGGTGTTAGTCTTCTGACAATGTGAATTTGGCAGCCAATCTTTGTTCGCAGGTTTTCTATGTGTGGAATCCATGATAGATGTTTATCAATTATAATTCCAAGATACTTGATTTGGTTTGGTCTTAGTATGCTAACACCTTTAATCTTGAAGATAGGCTTCCTTTTTAATTGAGATGGTTTTCCTATCTATAAAGCTGAAGTTTTTTTGATGAAATTGATAGTTTGAGCTCCTCACAAAGATCTGAAAATGTTTCTATGCCGGCATTAGTTGCATCTTCCAAAAGTCTACGTGAACTGCCTCCTGTTACCAGCATAAAGTCATCTGCATACGCAAGTGCAATCGGGACCAAATTTGGAATAGTGACTTTGATAGCTGTGGCCTCAAGCTTCGTGAAGGCCGGGACATTTAACCTATGATGAGGAATGTTGTTTTTAACATAGAGTGCAGTTCCGCCATTGGCACGCCTAGCCACCGCCCCAGCCCTCGTTCTATACGAGAAGTAACCTGTATAATTACAGATTGCTGGGGAGGTGGGGGGGGGGGTAAGGTGGGTCTCATTCACCATAAATATGTCGAAGTTTTCATCTACAACATAATCACGCATCTCGTCGAGCCTTGAACGCACTCCGTTGGCGTTCCAAAAGTCGACTTTGAGAGACTGCAAGGTACGAAATGCCGAAAGAGAGAACATGGCGAAAGCCAGGAAGAACAGTAGGAGGGGGGGGACTTATCTAGCCAGAGCATCATAGCTCCGGTAGAGAGTCCAGACCATATTAATTTGCGTGGTCGCCTCACGCAGCGCAGGAAGTGCTCGCTCGAAGGCGGCAAGAAGTAATTCCTTGTCATGAGTATTTCTCATGGCCAAGAGAGTTAATAGGAAGTCGGTATAGTTGATAGGGGTGCTATCAACTGGAGTTTTGGAATTTTGGGCGGCGACAACTGGGACCGACTGAGCCTCAGCAATTTGTCCGGTAGTTTTAGTAGGGGGGGGGCAGATTGTTCCTGTGGAATGCCAGAAACGACGGTTGCAAAGTTAAGATTAGGCTTGATGCCAGCTGGTCGGTAAGGACGACCTGGGTTCCCAGGGTTTAATCCTGGGGGAGGGGGGGGGGCGAGAATTATTTTTGGATTTAGTCTGGGGAGCCCTGCTGCTCTTGGTCAGGGACGAGTTGCCCGGATTTTTCGGCCAACCGCGCCAGTTTGCAGCATGTTGACCACTACAATTGCAGCAGAGCAGGAAGTCTGCTTTGCAATAACCGGCGGCGTGGGGACCGGCACACTTGACGCACCGCTTCGGCAAGTTACAGGCTAGACTGCTATTGAAAAATCCATTGCACGAATAGCACTGGCTAGCGAAGCCTCTGCGTCCGATGTACGGCTCCAGCTTCACTTCCGTGCCCAAGAGCATATTTATTTCGTAAAGATCTTCCGGGTTAGTCCCGGGTGCTATCTGCAGGTAATAGAGAGGGAGGGGCTGTTTGCTCCCTCTCCTAGTCAGCCTAAAGTTGTTAAGAAATGTAAAGCCCATTGCTTCCATTGCTTTAGTAATAAGTTTAACATCCGTCACCACGGGAAGCCCGCTGATGACAACCTTGACTGGTAGGTCCTCTTTCAGGGAGTAAGTTTTGAACTGCACGCCTGTTTTCTTCAGGTAATTTGTGCAGTTCCTGAATTCGTCGTCACTTTTAACGTGCACTTTGAAAAATTGTCGGTCTAGGACCGGAACAATTTTCGATGCAGGGCCAGTCAGGCTGAGAAGTGCTGATCAACAGCGGAGGCGTGGTGGGAGGCGAGGGAGTTGGCAAGTTTGCCGAGGGGCCGTCCTTACCGTGTCCGGTCATAGGTGCTTTCCTATTGGCCGGCTCAGAATCTGTAGAGTTTGCAGTAGTTCTTGATGACTTAGATAATTTATGTACAAATCCTTCCTCATCAGTAAAAGTTCTCGGGGTATAGTTGCCATTAGTGGCTCATTATCATTATTTTTAGAAGAATTTCCAGCATTTAAGTTTAAGTTACTAATTTGTTTAGTTGCCTCGTAGGCGGCCTGGTCATCAGGAATCTGGGTTTTAGAACCCTCAGAGTTACTAGTAGAAGCATAATTATGATCAGTACTATAATTAGCAGTAGATAAATCAGTGGCTTTAGAAGCCGTATCCCCAACAACAGTGGGGAGGGGGTATAGTTAAACTGTACTAACCACCGCAGCCCAGTTCTTCAGCCATCTCGATCAGCTCGGCTTCTAGTCTCTCCAGTCTGGTTTTGAATTTTGCAAAGTCCACTTTGTCAGTCGTAGTCTTTTTCGCCTGCTGCCGGCAGATCAAGTCCAGTTCAAGGTCCGTAACCACCTGTTTCAATTTCAGTAATTCCTCCGTAGTATGCTTTTTAGAAAGGTTAGACTCGGTACTGTTACACTGTGTAGCATCCATAACATCATCATTCTCAACAACAACATCGTTCACACAACTCTCCATAACCACGTGCCCAGGCGCTACCTGCGCTTCACTATTCGTCGCGGGAGCACTCATCAAGAACGTCCTACACTCTCGGAGTCCAAGCTCCGAATCTAAATGAAGTGAAATGAAATTATTGCCATGTTTTTAACTGGCAGTTGGCGCAATGTATGAATCTTATTGAATATATAGTTTTATTCCTGGCTTTTAATTTCAATTTTACAAACTCTTTTTTTCTGTTTATGAAATTACGAGTTGTTTAAAAATATCTGTTTAAACTTAGGTATATATTTTAAAGTTATTCTTGCTGCTGTATTTGCTTTTAACAAACATGCTTTGTTGTAACGTATCTTTTCATGATTAATTATTTTATTGAAGAACTATTAGGAATTAAAATTATTTTTTCTGTATTTATATGGCCTTATGAGTATTTTTACTTCAATCGTTATTGTATTATTGTATAAGATTAAGGTATCGCATGGATTGCGAAATTCCGTGTCGTTTGTGAATAAAACCAACCAATTCATTTTGATTATGTTATATAGCAATAATTGGAAAACTAGCAGTTCCGTACATCTATGAACAACCACAGATGAAACTAAATACCAATGTAAATTAGGGCTTACATGAAAAATATAATGAGAAAAGCACATGCATCTCTTTTTCGTTAGTTTGATGTTCATATTGAAAAATAATTATAAGCATATTTCATCATTTAGTTACGGAAAAATAGCAGGGACGACCCATATGCATTGCGCCCCCATGTAAAAGCCAGAACGACTTCCTTTTCTCTTCTCGCCACCTCATCTAGCAAAATTGGCAGTAAATAATAAAATGTAATACAGAAAATTATCTTTATTTAGTAATGTAAGTACAATACATAAAATTAAAGCTTAGTATTTCATGCTTAAATGTTTTGCAAATATTCAAACTTGAGATTTTTTTTTTTTTTGACAGAAATAGCAAAATAATAACTCATTTATTGAATATCAGTTTTATGGTTGTGCTTCTGCAATACCATGCGAAGGTTAACAACCCTTTATAAAAGTTTGCTTAAGGTGGTCAACAAAAATTTAGTGTTAAAGTATTTTCTTGGCAAATTGCTTTAAAATTTTTTAATACTTATTAAACAAAATAGTGTTAAAAATTAAATTCGTCTAAATTCCATTTTCAACAAAATTAAGAATTTAACTTTTAAGTAAGGAAAATTTTATGAACAAGCAGTGGTTAAACAGATGTTGCAACCCTATGGGAAAAGAGAAACATTCGTGCAAAAGAAAAAGTCTTTGTCCTGTTTCTAAGTTAATTTGTGAAAAATTTCCTGAATTTGTTGGACAAATGATATGTGATTTGTGTAGGTAAGAAATATGTGCATTAACAGATCACCCAGCTCTGGAATCTTAAGTCCAAAAGAAGACCTACTACCTGGACCAAGTGTCCTGTAAGTTTGTGATGATGAACTAATGAATGTAGATTGTGAAGAAGCGCTAGATTTTTTAAATCATAGTTTGAATGTCTTGGGAAACTGAAAGAATTGCTGAGACTCAGAAGCTCCCCACGTTTATTCCTTTGACAGCACATACAATTTGCACTAAAGTGCATTCTGATTCACCTGTATCAAAAGTTGAAAAAGTTACCAAATTAGGATTCAAACTTTCTATCACTGATATCAAAGGATTTGTGACTGCTGGTTATGATGAAAATTTGTGGGTGACACGTGTAATTGATACTGATGAAAGATAATTCAATAGTTAAATTAAATTTCCTCCATCCATCTGGACCTTCTCATTCATTCAAATTTCCAAATAAGCCAGATGTACTTTCGGTACCTGTGCAAGATGACTATAACTGAAATGGAAACTGGAGTGGCAAATGCTAAATTGTACTCATGGAAAAACCAGTAGTAATTTAATTTAAGGTTGTATATAAAACTGCAGCATTACCAAAAATAAATAAATTAAAAAAATAAACAGCTTGTCAAAGGGTTATGCCAATATTTAAATATTGTATTTTTTGTTTCTAATTATTATTTTTTGTGTGTGTGATCCCATTGAGTGCCCATTTTGAAAATTGGTATACATGTAGTTAAGATGTTATAACATTCAGGGGAAAAATATAGTTAAAAATAAGAAATTTGATTTTTAGCAATTCAAGGTCAAATACTATGACCATGAAATGTTTTTCCCAAAAACTTCATGTGTTTGGTATCATTTTAAAGGTCTTTTAAAAAGCTTTAAAGTGATACCAAAAGTGTTTCTGAGTGTTAATTAAAACAGGAGTTATGGTAATTTAAATGTAGCCATTGGAGGGTAAATTTTACGTTTTCGGTTATTTTTAAATGCATATAACTAAAAAACAAATAGGCCATGGAGGTTAAAATTTTGTGTGCTTTTACATTCTTAGTAAATCTAATTAGTCCACCAAATTAAAAAAAATTTGAGAGGGTGCGGAAAAAAATTACATTTTCTTGTGTTGATTTGACATGGAATGACTTTATAGCCTTATATGATTATAGCCCTGCATGAAAATGCCCATCCCCTTTTCCTGGAGACATTTTTTGTTACCATTGAGACCAAATGTTAAATATATTCAGAAATTCACAAAATGCTATTAATAGAAAATTTGCTGCATTACAACCTAGTTTCCACTTATGTGACAGCATTTAGATCATTATTATAATTTTTATTCACGATTGACTATTTTTAAAATGAAAGTTTGTGGCTGTAGTTTAATTTACATTATTTGGAAATCTATACTCTCGTTTAGCTGGAGAAAGTTTTACTTGAAATGTTTTAATTTTAATAATTATTTGCTATGTAATTATTACTTCCATATTATATTAGATGAACGTTAAAATTATATTAGATAACTTGCCCTTTTGATTTTGAGGTTAAATTTTGATTGATTTTCAATTAATTTTAAGAACTAAATTCCTTCCTGTTAACTGTTGTAAATACTCACATGCCCCACATGAAAATGTTCATTCCCCTCTCCTGGAGACATTTTGCATTACCAGACCAAGCTAATAAATTCAGAAATTCACAAAATGCTATTAGTGGAAAATTTACTGCATTACAACAAAGTTTCTATTTATGTGGCAGCATTTAGAGAATTATTATAATTTTCATTCGTGATTGACTATTTTCAAAATGAAATTTTGTGTCTGTAGTTTAATTTACATTATTTTAAAATCCATACCCCTGTTTAGCTGGAGAATTTTTCTTGAAATGTTTGAATAAGTATTTGCTATATATATAATTATTACTTCTATATATGTATTGCTATAAAACATTCTCTAAAATCATGAGTGTATACGCAGGATACAAGAATGAGTCCAAGTTTTTGGATAACTTACCTTTATTCACAAGCACAAAGTAAACAAGAACAGTATACACTCAAACAGTACTTTAATGCGCCACTAATTTCACAGAATGAGTGATATTATTCACAGAATGTTGACGAAAGCCATTTCACAAAACAGCTGCTACTATTCTCAAAACATTGACAAAAATCAGAGCAGCTTGTGTCACGTCAGTTTGGCAACTCCACTGCAATGGAGAGGTGAGTCCTTTATATAGTCTCTCCATAGTTAAGCTTCATTAAATCTCTATATCTCAAAGAATAATTGTTTTACTGAGAAGTTTCTGGAACATTCTGGAAGTCACCAAATTAGTGATAAATCACCAAATCTGGAAGCCCTTCTAACTGGGAAATCCTTGCAACCTTGGGCTCACCTCATCCCCACATCATGCACTGTATTTTCTTCGCCTGGCTTTTGAGACAGATAAAAGAGGAGGCACCAAACAGAACATTGCACTTTCACGACACTACCCACTCCTTACGGGTAAGCGTCAGTAAATCTTCTGCCTTATCCACCCTTTGTTAATTTTTGCAGAACACGTTTTCTCCGAAATTCTGCTCAAACAGTTGCGAAATATTTTCTGAAAGATAAAATGCAATGCTTAGATTATATTAAAACTAAATTTAATACTCAATAAAATATAGAATATATTTTTTATTTTAATCTAAAATATTTTTGGTGCTGCCATTTGTTGTCGTAATTTAACTCATACCAACTTTTTATTTTTTAATGAACATTTTTAAATGTCTATTCCTTCTTATATGCTGTTAAATACAACAACAGATCATACATAATGATACCACAATCACGGAAAGGTGATTGAACTTGGATGTGAAGGCAAAACTGCAGTCCTCAGTCATGTACATTCAGATCCCCTTATCAAATTTATAGAATGAGAAATTACCTTTTCGTGATTGTGACATTATTATATATGATCTGTTGTATTTAATACTGTATTAGAAGGAATAGGTATTTAAAAATGTTCATTAAAAAATAAAAATAGTTGGTATGAATTAAATTACGACAACAGATGGCAGCACCAAAAATATTTTGGATTAAAATAAAAAATATATTCTATATTTTGAGTATTAAACTTTGTTTTAATATAATCTAAGCATTGCATTTTACCTTTCAGAAAATATTTCGCAATTGTTTGATCAGAATTTCGGCGAAAAGCGTATTCTGTAAAAGTTAACAAAGCGCGGATAGGGCAGAAGATTTACTGATGCTCACCCTTATGACTGTATGTCTCGGGCAGTATCAATCTACCATGGTTCAAAAGTGGGGTCAATATGAATGATTTTTGACATGGTTGAAGGCAATTTCTGGATTTGATAAATAACACTTTATTGTTTTCATGATGATGTAGGATCCTTGCCCATTGTACCTTAGTTTTAGCAATAATCATGGTCGTTGCCAAGGGTTGAACAGCCACACTTTGTTGCTTTCCTGGAATCGTATTCCATTACCCTTAGCATCGTACAGGGCAGGGTTCCCACTAAGTCAGGAAAAGAGGGAGAGAATTTCTCTCCTTCCAAAAAATTTTGGGAGAGATTTTCTGTTATAAGGAGAGACACTTAAAATTTCATTTTTTTTTTTTACGATGCTAATTTAGAAAGTAATAAAAAAGAAAGCATTAACTATAACTCATATTCTTCGACATTTAAATTTTTTAATTCTTAAAACTAACATTCTTTTAACATTCTTACTAACATTCTTTTAAAAAATTAATTAGGAGTCGTTTAAGTATTAAGTAAGCACATTTTTGGTAATTTCATAGCTCCCCCCCCCCCCCCCCCCACACTTGTTAGCAAAAATACTCAAATTCCTGACTTCCCCCATGCTTACGTTATGATTTTATTTGCTGACATAAAAACGTCTACATGGGTTATTTTATGTAAAATGACTCACATGCGAATTTACGATTTTTTTGTCTGTAAACTGCAAAAGTCGAGGGCCGACTGTATTTACTTTATATTTTCATTTTTAAAATCATTTTATGATCAATTTTCATGCAGCAATAGCAATTAAAAACTTTAACGATTTTTGATCGCCGAAGGCGAATATCGACGAAAACTATTTCACTAGGCAAATAGAATTAGGTAATAAATTTGACTTTATGTTTGAAAATAGATTTTTTTTTTTTTTTTTTGTATTTTTTACAAAACTTGCAGAACATAAGGATTGCATCGTCCTTTTGTTGAATCTCAAGCCAGTCATGTGATTTTAGCCATTTTGTTTGACTCGACTTTTTTCTTTTTGTTTTCAAAATAGCCCTTTATTTCATAAATAATACGTTTGTAAAATAATTTTTCTGTATGAAACGCGAAACAATTACAAACACTGTAGTCGATGCAAACAGATTGGAAAAGTGGGAAATATTTTTCAAATTAAACGAGGTATGCCGAGGATAGCGTACAAATGCAGATTTTCGTGATGCTGCGGCCAAAATAACCTTTCATTTTATTAATAATACGGTAGAAAAATGGTTTGGTTTTTATTATTTGTATATTAAACGACATAATTATAAAAAAATTCAGTCGATGCAAATATATTGTGAAAATGGCAAAAAGATATTCATTGGTCATCTCTCCTCAGAAAATGTGGGAATCGCCGTATGCGAACGCCGTTTTCGCAATCGCGGAGAAACAGATTTTCAGATCATGTAAGAAAGGAATGCCTCTGATAAAAAATTCGTTGCTTTGTTCAAATTTTGTAACATTTTCTGGGCATATATGGCCAATTTCACGACATTTTCGGGATTTTTGTAACCTGTAGACATACTGTGTACGGGGGGAAAGGATTTTCGCCCGCGGAAAGAAGAAAATTTCTCGAGCAAAACACAAAAAATGCGGGAAGTACGCGGAAGGAGCATAATTCAAATCCGTGAAAGAATCCTATAAAAAAAAAGCAAAATTTTATTTGATCGAATTTGCCACCCGCGCAAGCTGAGGGGACACTTTTCTATAAAATATCTATAAAATATCTTTTCTATAAAATATCTCTCTAATTAGAAACACGTAGTACTTTAGTGTACCCAAATCGCGATTGACTGCGATTCAGACGTAGCTACGAAATCGCGGTCCGCGACCGCTCGGCAATCGGCCCGCGATTCGCAACAACGAGGCAACTGATCGCGATTTGCGGTCGCGAAGCAATCGGCCCGATCTCCGATCGGGATCGGATTTCTCGGTATCCAATTTGAAGGAAAAAATAATTTTAGGCCGAAACTGGAGAGAGAGAAATTCTCGCGCAGTCTAAATTTTTACGCGAGATTTTTCATGGATTACGCGAGAATCTCGCGGGTTCGCGCTGAAATGGGAACCCTGGTACAGGGTCATCATTCTATTGGTAGTAATGTTGATGCTCTCATGTGCTAAATGATAAACCTTCTCCAACAGTACCTGCAAATTTTGCACAAATTCATCAGGCGATGAAGGAGTATCACATGGTCTTCCAAACATTAGGTTGCATGGTAGACATAGGTCCCGGCCAAAGAGCATTTTTGATGGAGAATGACCAGTTGATTGCAATTCATGAACAACACTTTGATGGCCAGCAGGAACAAAGGTAGGTGATAGTTCTAGTTTTGCTGGTTTCTGGATATGAATATAGAGAGATGATTAAGTATCGTTCTGTTGAATCTCTCTACCATGCTGTCTGATTGAGGATGAAGAGGAGTAGTTAAGAGTTTTGTCCATACTGAGTAGTTTGCACAATCCCGTGAATATGTCAGAGCTAAATTTCTTTCCCTGGTCAGAATGTATGAGAGAGTGAACCACGTAATGACATATTGAGTTCCGAATTAGAGCTTCATTAATAGTTGCAGACTCTTGTTCAGGGATTGCTTAAGCGTCTGCCCATTTTGTGAAGTAGTCCATTGCAACTAGGATTATTTGTTATTATCTGCAGTTTGTGGTAGTGGCCCCAAAACATTGAGTGCAATTCTCTCGAAAAGAGCTCCAACATTGTAACACTGAAGAGGTATGTGTTTTCTTTTTTCGGTCCCTTACGAGCATCATATTCAGTGCATTCTTTACACCAACGCTTGACATCGTATCTCGTATTGCACTGGAAGGAGTGTTCACGAACTTTGTTCAGCTTCTTGCTAAAGTTAAAATGTCTTCCAGTGGGGCTGTCATGTATCTTGTTCATCTTGTCTTTCATTGCTTGTTGTCTGACTTTCATTTCTTCCTGTCCAGCTTTCATAGCCTCTTTCATTTCCTCTTGTCCGACTTTCATCAAAGTTATCATTTTATCTTGTCCTGCCTTAATCGAAGCCATTATCTGGTCTTGTCCAGCTTTCATCACGTTTTGTCAGGCCTTAATTAAAGCTATCATCTCATCTTGTCCAACTTTAATTAAAGCCATTATCTTATCTTGTCCAACTTTAATTAAAGCCATCATCTCTTTTAACTGTTCCTCCATTGCTTTTACAGTTACTACCATATACTCCAGAAATCCCATTTCTGACACCAATTGTTATGAGATGTATCCTCTAGAATCGTAGGTGTATATGCAGAATACAAGAACAAGTCTAAGTTTCTGGATAACTTAAGTTTATTCACAAGCACAAAGTAAACAAGAACAGTATACAATCAAACAGCACTTAAATGCTCTTCTAATTTCACAGAATAAGCAATATTATTCACAGAATGTTGACATTTTACAAAACAGCTGCTATACTATTTTCAAAACATTGACAGGTCCAATGCAGCTTGCGTCACATCAGTTCATCAACTCCACTGCAACGGAGGGGTGAGTCCTTTTTATAGTCTCTCCATAGAAACATCTGGAAATCTCTATCTCAAATAATAATCATTCTATCGAAAAGTTTCTGGAACATTCTGGAAGTCACTAAATTGGCGATAAATCGCCAAACCTCGAAACCCTTCTAACTGGAAAATCCAGGCAACCTTGAGCTCACGTTATCCACACGTCATGCACTGTATTTTCTTCGCCTGGCCTTCAAGACAGAAGAAAGAGGAGGCGCCAAACAGAACATTGCTTGTTCACAACAGTATATATATATATATAGTAATTACGTCTATACTATATTAGATAACTTGCCCTTTTAAAGTTCTATTTTTGAGGTTAAATTTTGATTGATTTTCAATTAATTTTAAAAACTAAATTCTTTCCTATTAACTTTTATTGTAAATACTCAAATGCCAAAGAATGTTATATTCTATTGAATTTTTACTTTATGACTTAACGCAGAATATAATATATGTAATAAAAGGATATTTTTATGATCTGATATAATTTGTTTAAAGAATTTGAGTTTATAAAGCAACAGGGGTTTTAAAGCAGTGAGATGTGAATCTGTTGAATATTGTCTTCATTTTAAAAATGACATCTTTCAAATTACAATAAGTTTTTAAATTAAACAAAGCTTTAGCTGAAATTCTGATAACCAAAAATTTGAATAATTCAAAAAAATAGAAATTGATCATAAATTGCATGGTTAATATT
The DNA here is from genome assembly GCA_951213105.1 of Amaurobius ferox. NCBI lineage: Eukaryota > Metazoa > Arthropoda > Arachnida > Araneae > Amaurobiidae > Amaurobius > Amaurobius ferox. The sequence continues at coordinate 123,624,485 of OX578149.1, read as the reverse complement.
AATACATACCTTTATTTTAAGAAAAAATGTATATACAGCATTAGGTAGAGAAAATGCACACAGAAAAAGAAATCTAAAAATGGAGCAAAACAGAAAATTAATTTCTAAGAACCTTTAAGGAGCTAAATTTTATTTAACATTCTTCGAGCAAACAAACGCTGATCCGTGCATAAAATTTAAAATATTTTTTAGCTGAGAGGTGACTCCACAAATGCTGTATATAAGTCGTTATAACGAAAACTATTGTGATCTTTAAATTAAAGAATATACTGATTTTATATATGGAATTTTGAGTAATCTGGATCCCCTTGATGGGGGTCTACTGTGTTATATGTTAAAAGAAACAATTTTAAACAATCATAAAATAATTATACCTCACCTTAAATTTATGTTAATATAAAATGCTAGTTGAATATACTAGATAATATCAAGTTTAACTGTATAACATTTAGAAAGAAAAACGATAAACCATTCTTTGCACGCTGTAAGAAAAATTATATTTCATATTTCTCACCGAAATGTACGACTGGACTGATTCACCCCCAGAACAAATCTTGTGCCAAACAAAATGATTGATAAACACATGTTTCACAGCTGAGATATTTTCGGGTGTGTATGTACCATAAGTTCTACAATGGTCCACTGATGTCTCAAGATGTCTTTTGAGATCATTCTCATCCAGTTTTTTAATTACTTTTAATGCTGTTTCGACTTAGATGTGAAAGTCCTTTATTTTTATGTTTGGATGATTGATGAGATAATTTCCGGATTTGGAGAGTAGGAGAATAATTAACAAAAGATGGGTATCCTGGCACAACAACTCTGGGTGAAACCCCACTGTTTCAAGTAAAGTTGGATTTTTTCATGAAATAGTTAACAAAAACCAGTTTCACATAAAAGTTTTTGCAGTTCACAGATAATGGTCAATATGCCCCTCTAGACGTGCCGTTGATGGCTGTACTGGGTGCCCGGTGCACTAAAGCAATTAGTTGTTATTTGCGTTGCAAGATAAATAATTGGGGTGACATACTGGAAGTGATCACATTTTAGCCCTCTGGTCCTCTTTTTCCAAAGGGAGACTGAATGATAGCTGTTTTCACTCTTTTATCTGGGAACAAATTTTTAATATTTACTCAGTGTTTTCGTTTTACTTTTTAACGCATACAACTGCCATGGTAAATGCGGTTGCTTGCGCCCTAGAACTTTTTTTAAATTTAAAACCCTGTTGACTGAAATGTCACCTCTTAAAATGTGCCACCCCAATCAAGTGCTTGCTATGCTGGTGCCTTAAGGTGCCCTGGGTGTACCCCTTTAGCTGACAGTTCAAAAATTTTATCTTTTAGATTGATAAAAGAATCTGTCTCATTATGGCCAAAGTTACAGTACTCTGCTAGAGATTTCCTATAGTTGGTGGTACAGGACAATTGATGGCCTCTCCTGCAGGATAGAATGCAAAGCATATCAGATGTATTGTGAAATTATGACATGAAGTATCTATGTTTTGATAAGTTAGATCTGACTTGTCATGCTAATTGTCACAAATTTTGCCTCCTGGTACTTGATCATTTATCTATGAAGGAATTCCTTGTAGTATGTACAGAAACACTGCCTGCATGAGCCCTATGTATCTTTAGAGAAATTCTGTATTCTTATTACAGATATATGTATCTTTTTATAAGATCCTAATGTTTCTTCAACAAGTGCTGCTTTTCAATATATATATTTACCTTTCAGACATGGCTAATGCATATAATGGATTTCTTGATGAAACTTCACTTTCTAAATCACCAATAAAGACTTCGACTGCCTCAAAAGATAATATAAAATGGTATTACTAGTTTCTATTCATTTGATTGAACATTTTATTAAAAAGTATATATGTATTTTACCTAGTGCCTTTTCCAAGTCAGTGTGATTCAAATTTTTGAGACTAATCATTGTCCATCAATCACAGTAACTTGAAATTTGGTATGTCTATGTCATTGTCTTTTTTATGGTAGTACATTTTAATTCTTTAATTTTGAACCATATTGGGGTAGCTCATCCTGGTCCCATCATAGGAATGAATAACTCACAAACCAGAGCAGCTATAAAGTCCAAATTTAGTATGTAACTGTTTTTTGTGGTATATATTTTAATTCTTTTGATTTTAAACCTTATTAGATTGGGCCCACCATATGAATGCACTTATTTTGGGCTAATAACTTAAAAGCCAAAGCAGCTAGAAGGTCTAAATTTAGTATGTTGTCTTATACATATAAGGTGCGTCTCAAAAGTTTATGCACTTTAGTAAAAGCAATAGATATCAGGAGAAGAAAATAAGAAATGCAATTTCATCGCTATATATTTAATAGCGACTAATAAACAATGTAAGACCATGAACATACCTGTTTGATTTGCAGATTTCAATAAACGAAGTAAATACAAAAAAAGCATCAAAAAACTTGTTTCAAAAGTTTATGCACAAGTAACAAAAAATGAAGTTATTTAACAAATGTGATGTCCATTTCATTATATGATGCACAAACACAATCTGGCATTGACAGAATAAAAGAATGAAGAATTTCTGGGTCTAAATTATACCAGCACTTTTCAATTTCACACTTTAATTCGGCCAAAGACGATAACTGTCACCTATTAACATAAACTCTTCTGGGTAGCATCCCCCAAAGGTTTTCTATGGGATTCAAGTCAGGACTTTTGGCCGGCCAATCCATAACCATAATGTTATTACACTGCAACCAAAGATTCGTTGACTTGCCGTATGAATGGGATCATAATCGTGCTGAAAACAGAAGTTTGGTCTTGCTGCTTTCGCAGCTTCTGGTAATATGTGATCCTTTAACGTTTGTTGGTAATTTAGAACATTTTGCTTAGCATTAAGAAAGGCTAAGGATAATGTACCATTAAAGCAAAACGCTCCCCACACCATCAAGGAATGACTTTGTTTTATACCGAAAACAACTCGCAGTTTATTTGCGCAGATCATGCCGGTATGATGCCCATCGATCTGGGCCATCAATATTCCATTTCTTTTCATCACTAAATATAGCAGTTATCCATTGGTCGTCCCAGTTCATGTGTTCCCGAGCCCATTCCATACGATTTAATTTATGATTTTCAGTTAAACTTGGAATTCGCTTCATATGTGCGAGCATTATATTGCAATTACTTTGTAATCGTCTGTGAATAGTAGATAGAGATACTTTTAAACCTGATTCACTTTGTATTTCAGATAACGGTAGTTCTTGAGTTGATGCTAGATGAAAAAGTTTTCTGTCATCTTGAGAACAAGTACATTTTGGATGGCCTGATCTATCTTTTACTTTATAATCACGCTCTTTTTGTAGCACAGCATAAATGCCTCGTTTTGACCGATTTAATATTTGCGCGATATCAAGAAAGTCTTTTCAGACTTTCCATAAGTTTGTAATCTCCAACTTTCACACACTTTGCCCTTTCCGGCCACACAAACAGCTGCCATAAACCTTCGGGTTGGTCGTGTGGTCTGGGCTTTCTGCACTTTGCCCTTTGTAAACTGTTTCATACCCTGCATTGTACTGAATGGTGAGAACTGAAATGCAGCAGTCTTATATATAGTGGACAAGCGTCTGCAGAACTGTTTTATGCAAATTACTACCTTATTTGCATATTTTATTTTGATTTTTCACGTTTTTTTGGTACTTGTGCATAAATTTTTGAAACAAGTTTTTTGATGCTTTTTTTGTGTTTACTTCAGTTATTGAAACCTGCAAATCAAACAGGTATGTTCATGGTCTTATATTGTTTATTAGTCGTTATTAAATATATTGTGATGAAATTGCATTTCTTATTTTCTTCTTCTGGTATCTATTGCTTGTACTAAAGTGAATAAACTTTTGAGACGTACTTTATATATATGACAACATACTGTATTAATGGTATATTTTAATTGCTTGGATTTCATACTTCATCGGATTAGCTTGTTTTAGGCTCACTATAGAAATATGTACTCATTTTTTAGGAATAATTCAAGAAATGGAGTAGCTAGAAATTCTAAATTTAGTATGCCAGTATCTTTTGTAGTATATTTTAATTCTTTTAATTTTGAACTTTATCGAGCAAGCTCGTCTTGTGCCTGCCATAACTGATAGGAATGTACTTGGTTTTTGGAAATAACCTGGGAACCGGGGCAGCTAGAAAGTCAAAATTTGGTATGTCATGTTTCATACATTTAAATTACATAGTGATACATATACAGATAATAAAAAAATGCTTTAGAATACTATGTTTTGTATTTCAATAAAAACATAGTCTTTGTTTTTGAAACCTGACTTGATCTTTCATTTCACCACTGGGCTAGTTCTGCTAATAATAAATTACTCTCTGCTAATTTAAAGAGTATATAAATTTATCTAACACGGTTATGGGTCTCCAGTTTATGAGGTGATGGTTTGCCCAAGTGAAGGACAGTTAACAGTCAAGTTGATGGGGCTGCCTAAGTCCGCCTGTCAAGTAATATACAAGAATTGGAGTATTTTGGATAAGCAAAAATTTAATAGGAAACATGGAAACGTCAAGAATGCCACTACTGGAAAGGGACAATTATGCAACCTGGTGCAATGGAATAGCATTCATTCTCAAAGCAGAAGGCTGCTATGGCTTTATAGATAGAAGTGCCAAACCACTAGATGACTCATCAACGAGATGTAATCATGACTGATTCATTTGAAGGAGAGACAAAGCACTATTAGTGCTCTACTATGGCTTGTCAACTGAATACCAAGAGCTCATTAATATTACTAATGACCCCGCTGACGCCTGAGACAAGTTAAGGGAACATTTCGAAGCGCCAATGAGAGTGAATTTGGTTCGTCTACTTGATGAATTCTTTAGTATCCGTCCGGATGAAGATGAGCCAGTGGACATTTTCTGTGCACGTTTAAAGAAAGTGGTCAAAAAGCTAAAGGACGTAAAGCACCCTATAGAAGAAATCTATGTTGCATTCCAGTCGATCCGACATCTCCTTGAAGCGTTCCATGGTATTGTGCAAATAATCTATAGATGACCAGGCGCGGATTTCTGGACAAGATTCAGATAGAACTATCTGGAGAAGAGGGTTTTTTACGACAACAGAGTTGAGACCACAATGTGAATGTTAATTATGTGTTTAATATATCCTGTAGATCTAAAACTGTCTAAAAGTAAAAATCAATCTAAAAATTTTAATGCAAAAACTAAATACAATGTAACCAAAATTGGACCTTGTTTTATATGTAAAAAGATGGGTCATTTGAGAAAAGATTGCACTAAAATGAAAGCTGAAAATGTAACAAATATTGTTGAATTATATGACAAGTCCCATATTGAAATAAATCTGGTTGGAGATCATGTCGATGGACTCAATTGGGTAGTAGACACCACAGCTACTCACCATTTCTGCAATAATAAGTCATTATTTCTAAAATTTAAATTAATGAAAGACACTACTATGTCTTTAGCTATTGATAATGTTGAGAGCCCAATTGAGGCTATCAGCATGGTTAAAATGTTTTTAGTAATAAATGGCCAGAAAAATGATATCTTGTTAGATAACGTAATGTATTCACCAAAATTGCGAAGGAATCTTTTAGCTGCTTCTATTCTAGAAGAGAGTAATTTTTGTTTTCATGGGGAAAATGGAATACTGTGGTTTTATACACCTAATGGGGAAAAGTATTTTTATGCAAAGAGGAAAGAAGGGTTATACTTCTTTAAACCCCAGTACGAATCCAATAAAGTAAGTGATATCAGAGATCTCAAAAAGGAAAATGGTGATGGGAATAATAAGACATCTAGACATTCAAAAATTAAGAATTGTAATTTAAATTCTAAAGAAATTCAAAAACATAAAAGAAAAAAAAACTAATTTCAAAGATTTCAAACAGGTCAAAAGGTCACAAAATGACAAGTTTAGTATTTACAAGAGTAGACCAAGCAGTTCAGTTATTGAATCTGATGGGGTGACTAAACTTTGGCATAAGCGATATTGCCATCTTAATATCGACTACTTATATCAAACCAGTAAAGTTTCAGCAGTAAAAGGACTACCCAAATTTAAGTTCAAAAAGCTAAATTGTAAAGCTTGTATGTTAGCGAAAACCAAACGGATTACGTATAAACCAATAGGTAGGGTAAGATCGACAAGACCTTTAGAATTACTACATATGGATGTATGTGGACCTTTACCTATATGATCATTGGGTGGTAATTGGGAGTCGCTAATTTTCCCGGAAATAGCTCAAAAATACTTAACCGATTTTTTAACAGACCTCCATTCACGGAAATGACTCACGAAGTTCTTTTAGTAAGTATCTTCATGCAGATTGGAAGTTCGACGTATGCACTGGCTCATTTGCATGCTAGATGAATTGGACCTAAGAACTCATTCTGGTAGGTACCGATCTCATAGTATATATATAGGAAGCACGCATTGGATTAAGAAATGCACTTTCCCATGATGGTACTGGCGTTACGATACAATTATATGCATTGTACGCATGCGGGATTCGCATTGGATCATATGCATTGTACGTGAGACACGCATTGTGCGGTCAGAATAGTTGAGCTATGGTTTTAAGTAGCTGCTAAATTAAATTGCTCAGATTAACGTTCTAATATCGAGTTGATAGTGAAAAGACGCAACTAAATATTCTATGTTTACTGGAAGGTGACTAATTATGAACGAGTCCATTTTAGCGTTTAGTGCTGTTAATCGACTGAGTTTCTTTAAAACAGTTAACAACTAAAGGTGGCCATAAGTAAAAGGGCAAATCCCAGAGTTAAAGTTATGCAGCAGTGTGATCTGATGGATACCGGTGATTATATCTTTTGATAAGCACCATGGTAATGACAAAAATTTGTCCTCATATTACATTCCTAACTATTTGCTTTGAGGTCTGCAGTTGAAAATAGCCAGGTTAAATTGTTTGATGATAAAAACCTATGATCGGGTGGCTAGATATGTTATTAAAACAAATGAACCATGGTAAGGATTTTCAGTGACAAATGAAATTTAAAATTAAAATATATTTGAAAGCATTTTTCTTTTTATTGAGCATTAAATAAATATTAACTAGTAACTATAAAAAAATGTATTTAATACTAGTTTTTTATTTTCTCTCTTTGTAATATGTAAAAACTATATTTTAAAACAGATTTTCATTTTTGTGACGAGCCTTGGTAATGACATTTAAATGAATTCATAATAATTTTAAAAATACTGTCATTGTTTATGGTCTAAAACACAATATAGCAAAGAACTCGCAACATTTTATTTGTAATCCTCAAAAAAGTTATTTTATGACTGAAGACAAATGAAAATAAAAAAAGTGAGTTAAGTTTTTTTCCCTTTTTGTAAGGATGACCCAGACCCATATATTGATGCATTTCTATATCTATACATACATATTGTGTGTGTTGAAGGCCCAGACCACACGACCAACCCTAAGGCTAATGGTAGCTTAATGTGTGGCCGGGCATATTATGTGTGTGCAAAATTTCATATAGAATGCTTGCTTTTAGGTGTGTTGATCTGTATGTCACAGAGTATATGTTTCAGTATTTACCTTTATTTTATTAAAATATTAATTGTTTGTAGAAATTTGTTTATAATTGTTAAACATTTTGTGTTTTTTATTTATTGCTCAAAGATTTCAAAATTATTTTTAAATAATTTTATTTTGGAGTTGATATACAAGGATGAATCCAAAGGTTACAAGGGTAATAAAAAATTATTTATTAACAATAGACAGAAAATACAAAATGGAAATAAGAGGCATACTTGGCGATCATTTTTCCACATAATCATCAAATATATTTAGGCATTTATCTGAACACAGGACCAACTTGTTTAACCTGGCTTGATAGAAATCACGTCCCTGTCCATTGAGCCAGTTCTTGGCAGCTGTTTTCATATCACTGTCTGAAGAGAACCTTGTTCCAGATAAGTGTTACTTCAATTCTGGAAACAGGAAATAGTCACTGGGTGCCAAATCTGGGCTGTATGGAGAGTGGCTCCAGACTTCCCACTTGAACTTTTGCAGCAATTCTTGAGTTTGGCGAGCAGTCTGGGGCCTGGCATTGTCATGCAGGAGACTGACACTGTCACTCAACATGCCCATATTCTATACCCACGAGAAACTAATCACAGCTCGCACCTCCAAGCGAGACCACTTTTCTAAACGACTTGCCATTTCAATCGTTCTGACACGTCTGCGAACTTACACTACCTACCCGCACAACAGTTGTAAGACAACTACCGCCATCTGTCTCCACTCTGGGGAAAAATATTCCCTTCACAATAATTACTTTTTAAATGCTGCTGCTTGTAACCTTTTTTTTTAAATCTACCCTCGTATTTCTACTTACTCAGACTCCATACCCCTGACTGCAAGTGAAAGTGTCACTATTATACAAATGTTTCTCTATTAGAGACAGTTATCCTCTAACATAAAGTACTTTTAGAATATCTAATTGTAGAAATATTGAGAAAATATATAGGTATAGCCTAAATTATATTTATCAAATTTTCATGCTATTAACTTCAATTGTATTTCAATTTTAGGAATGAAGATGCTTTTTTTAAGAGAAAAGATCTTGCTGTGGGTTCAGAATCACTTTTCCAATCAGAATCTCCCATTCATGCATTAAATGAAGTGACCAATGTTCAGAAAGATACATCACAAAAGCCAGTTTTCCATTTAAATGACTCTTCATTTATATCAGAAGGAACTAACTCTTCTCTTGGTATCCTGAATATGGAAAATTTTTCTGGTAATTCCAATTTCTGATATTTATTATAATATATTTATCCAATATCCTTAGTGAACAAAATATTTGCTATTTTTTAGATGTGTTTTGGCTAATATGTTCACTAAAGTACCAAAGATCTTGTTACAAAAAATGCGAAGTTAGTTATTAGTGAAGTTAGTGTAGGTAGTGGCAGCAATATTACTGCATAGAAATTACTTCTTATTTCTTTTCCTGTCTTAAAGTTTCCCAGATGGAAAGTAACATTTGCAGTACAATTGTCATTATGGTAAGGTCAGGTCACATTTGATGAGATGTTATCAACTTCAACTTAAGGAGATTGAGAAGAATTTAAGTGATTTGTCAAGAGTTTTTCAAGTTATGTAGGTTCTCCAAATGCCTTCTATGGAAGATATATAAGTATGTTTAGTGTTCAGAGAGGGATGTTATATGAAACAAGTAATTGTAAATATGTTGATGTTGAGTTTTACTATGTTAACAAAACTTTTGCTGACAATCAGATATGAGTTGGTGTTAAGTTAGGAAGCTATGATCAAAACTTGCATTGCTTAAATAAAATAGAATGCCTATCTGCACGCAGCATTAGGGTGTCCGGCCGTCCAAATGGTTGCTCAAATCTTCGGATGAGTCGGACGGTCTGGGTCTTCAACAGCATTAGGGTGTGCCGAAAAAAAAACAACAATCCAAAACTGAATTTGGAAGAGGGTAGGAAAGTTGTCTTTTAACTTCAAATTAATGTTGTATTTTAAAAATATTTTTTATTCAATGTCTTGAGCTTTCAACCAATTTTTAAATAATGCTAAATATTATTAAAATTAAAAAGATCGTATTATTTTCACAATTTTGTAAATGATATTACTTTCCTTATATACATAATGTATAAGGAAAGTATTGTGATGGGGTCGAAAATTCGAATTCGAGTTTTCGACGGGAGAGCATGTTTCAAGCATCCCTGATCACGAATCAAACATTTTTGAAGTGATGTCTGTGTGTGTGTGTGTGAAAGTGTGTGTGTGTCAGTGGATCTGTGGAGACGATAACTGATGAACGAATTGACCGATTTGAACCAAATTTGGTACAAAAATCACAATCCGTAAACACTGGAAGCCTATTGTTTTTATACGCAATCGAATGTTCAGAACCCCTCTAAATTTTTTAATGAAATTTTGAAAAAATCGTCAAAAAATCAAAACCACTAATAAAGTTACGCAAATAGACATTTCTTATGTAATTTTTCATTAGAAAACGATTGACATAAATTTTAGAACACTAACATGAACCGTTCTCGAGATATTGTACATTTTTAAAAAAAAATATCAAAAAGTCATATAAAATAAAAAAAATATATATTTCCTATTGAAAAACATGTTCACTTTTCATATGTAATACCATGTGATAAATTGGGTGACCTCATTCTCGTGGATCTAGCTAGTTCCATTCATAAAAAAAATATACTCTGAATAATACTTTTGTATTTGAACGCCAATCGTCATTTATCTGCTGTAATAATAACTTATTTCTTAGTGCATAACGCTTGGCGAGATTTTGGCGACGAATTTGGCGGAATGTCGCCAACTTGGCGACTTTTTGAAATGTTGCCAAATTAATGAAAACTTCGCTAAATGGATAAAAATGATGCTAAATCAATGAAAATGACGACTAGTTGTCGAAAATTCAATGTTTTGGAAAGAATATTAGTATCTACTATAAGAGAAACCTATTTTTTTACTGTAAAAGTAGTAAATTCATTACATTATATAAGGAAAGTCATGTGTTGCCCACATCAGATTTTTTTAAATTGCAATGTATAATAAACATTTTTCATGAGTATGAAAAATATATAAGAACACTTTAGTCACTATCAATAACTTGACCGTGAAAGACTCCATTCTTGTTGCCCATCTTCCTCCCTTCAGAATGCTCAATTTTTGGCACTATGAACTTAAACGTCAGAATTCAAATATAGAACATAGTTTTTATGTAACTGTTAAAAGTATAGTTTTTATGAAACTGTTAAAAATATAGTAGAAAATGTGGGTGAAAGCTTACAGGTTGTTTGTTGGTATTGCAGAGTTGTATTGCATGTGATTCGTAAGAATTATGATAAATACTTACTTAACTCTTAGTACTTACTTAACTTAGATATTCTAAATTGGAAAATGTCCGCTATAATTTTAAAATAAAGCCTTTTAAAATTGAACCTACCGCCTTGTTTGACACTGCATTATGTAAATGTCACATGTTTACTTCATGTTCTTGCAAGAAGTTTGAAAAGGTGCCACGTCAGCAATAGCAATTTCTGACTTAGCAGGAAGCATTGAAAAAAAAAAGCTATAGAACCAAAGGACATTGCTGAAACAAATAAAATTCTAAGAAGGGAAGAAAAAAAAAACATAAGGCAACTGTAAAATGTATCATAGAAACTGAAACAATGTTAAAAGCACATACTATGACAGTGATTTATCAATGTCATGTACTGGATAAAAATATATATCTTCGGCTTCCAAAAATAAATCCCAATGTTTCTAGTAGAATATGGTAAAAATTAAAAGTTTGTAAATGTCACATGTCACATGTTTACTTCATGGTCTTGTAAGAAGCTTGAAACGGTGCCACGTCAGCAATAGCAATTTCTGACTTAGCTAGAAGCATTGAAGAAAAAAGCTATAGGATCAATAGACATTGCTGAAACAAATAAAGTTCTAAGAAGGGGGAAAAAAAAAACATAAGGCAACTGTAAAATGTATCATAGAAACTGAAACAATGTTAAAAGCACTTACTATGACAGTGATTTATCAATGTCATGTACTGGATAAAAATATAAATCTTCAGCTTCCCAAAATAAATCTCACTGTTTCTAGTAGAATATGGTAAAAATCAAAATACTTGCAGGGAATAGACCAATATGGTGTTTTGAATAGGACTGCCGCAACTGTAGAATCTGCAGTTTTAGAAGATATAGAGGATGTAACAGAAGACAATTGTATGAACGTTATTAATAAAAATAAAGTTTGCAGTACAAGACATAAGAGCCATTTGAGACATTCATTAAAACCAGGAATGAACTAATTGCTTTAAATAGTTGGCTAGAAAAAAAGATGAAACAATATACCAAAATTGACTTCATCAGAGAACAATATTTGAACAAGTACATATATGAAATCCTTATAGAAGTGAAAGGTTTCTCTTATATAGGGTGCATTTAGGTATAGCTAAAGGTACTACTACTGATAGTATCCTAAAATTTTTCAGCCTAGCGAATTAAGTCTAGATCACCTGGTGACAATATGTTGTTATGGCACGGCTTTCAGTATTGGAAGTAAAAATTGAGTTATAGTTTTCTTGAAATGATATTAAATTGTTCGATTCCATGGTTCATATGCCAATTTCAGTCGTTCATATGCCAACAAATTGCTTCTGATACACATATTTCAATATTTAGATGGAGCTACAACAGATCTAAAATAATATTAAGGAGCCACCAGAAAGGCATTTGATAAATACAAACAGCTTCCCCTTGAAAAGTCTATGGCTATTTCTTTTGATTTGCTAAAAGTTAACCTATAGGATTTAGGTTCAAATCAAAGGTTTCTTTTATGACATTTGCAAAACTATTTCTTGAGAAACAACATTCTTTGAATGTATCTGTTTACCAACTTGGAACGCTATTTCTTGCTCAGTGGCTGACAACTGCAAACTATATTCTGTATACTATTGAGTAGTAATGCATCATCAAACTTTCAGAATTTAGACAAGAGTGCTAATGTAGTTCATGATAAAGTGCTATTCTTCCTGCAAATTGAAGCTTTGTTTTCAAGATAATGCAAATGTCTCATTATTTAAGTGGAAAATTAAAAGCTGTAACCCAGAGAATATGCTCTTCATGATGGGCTCCACCCCTTTCATGAACTGAAGTGAAACTAAAATGGACTAGAAAGAGAACAACTAGTACAGAAAGATTATTCAAAATTCCAAATATTAACTTTGTTGCTATTATCTAATTCAAGCTACTTAGCTGGAAAGAGTGTCATATTGTATCTCCTGTTTTGACAGGCTTTACAGATTGAGATCTTGAATCTGTTATATACTATCCAATTACTCCAACTTTAGGGTTTCTTTATTATTTTGTTACTCACAGACTGTAGAAAGAATAAAGATGCATCAAATTGGTGACAGGGACAGGGCATTAATATCTGTCATTGGACCAGAAGCAATCTGCTAAAATAATAACCTAACATATTATGCCAAATTTTGAGCATAATTATCAGTATAAATTGGCTTAATAATAATCACTAATTTTTAATAATTATGTATTTATTTTTTTATCATTTAAAAATGTTATCCAGTTGATATATTCATTTATTAATCTTTGTTTTGTCAACATATTTCCTTTATTGTTGAATTGGAAAAAAAAAAAATCCTAATAATGTTCAAAATATTTGAATTTTTCTTTTATGTGTTAAAAATAAATATTGTATTCTGAAAATGCATTTTCTTATATAAAGTAAGTTGTTGGAATATCATTTTTTATAGTTACTGAAATAGTTTGTAAATTTTTGGACATCTAACTTATTTTCGGAGAGGCTAAGATTTTAGGCTAAAAATACTAGAATATAAAGCCCGGTTGAGGGCTTAAGATGTTGAATAAAAAATCTAAGCATTTTAAATCTAAAGGCATTTATTTGAAGGCATGAAACAACTTTCCCCCCTCTTCCAAATTTTAATTAAAAAAAAAGTTTTTTCGCCTATTTAAACTGTCTTCCATAGTGTGCATGCTGTTGAGGAGAAATGAAGGATGTACAATTACGGAATTTGATTCAGGGTTCACTTCTAAGTAGGTCCTGATATACTTTGAAGTCATATTTTAAAAATTTGTATTAGTTATTTAATATTTAAGTGTGTTTTTGTGGCATTTTAAGAATGTTTACACCAATCCATTCAAAGTGATTGTAAAAATTATTGCACAGTTTCAACCTTAAAACTGTAAATTATGAATGATAATCTCTAAAATTATCTGCAGTCTGTGGTGATTACAAACATAGTCACTAATCACTATGTGGGGGACGTGGGATGTTTGCTATAAACAGGCCTACTGAGGACATCAAAAAGAATCGCTAATCAGACTAATCGCTGAAAGTAGTTATCAAATAATAATTGATGTGAGGCTGTAACTCATAAGTTCCATTATTTTATTACTTTCACTAAATAGTATAATGTATATGGAAATTATGATGGTGTTGAAAAATGAAATTTGAGCTTTTGATGGAAGAACATGCTTGAAGCATCCCTGAACTCAAATTGAACATTTTTGAGGTGACGTGTGTGTGTGTGTGTGTGTGTGTGTGTGTGTGTGTGTGTGTGTGTGTGTGTGTGTGTGTGAGTGTGTGTGTGTGTGTGTGAGTCTATGTAAGTGATATTTCACAATTGAATGGGGCGATTCGAAAAATATTTGATACAATTATTACAATACAATCAGTGAATATTGGAACTCTTTTGATTTTAAATGTGATTGAATGTTAAAAAAATTCCCGTATTTTCAAATAAATGTTTGAAAATTTTAAAAAAAGTCAAGAACTATATCAATACTAAATAAATAATCATTGCTTATGTAATTTATCATTAGAAAACGAATAACACCAATTTTAAAACATTAGCATGAACATAACAATTAGAAAACTATTTGGTACTATTATTACAATCTGGGAATATTGGAACCCTTTTGATTTTAAGTATAATAAAATGTTCAAAAGATCCCTTAATTTTTAAATACTTTTTTAAAGAAAATTAGAAGCTATAATCACGTAAAATAAATAATCATTTCTTACATACTTTATCATTAGAAAATGAATGACACCAACTTTAGAACATTAGCATGAACCATTCTTAAGATGTAGGTATTCAGATCAATGTATCGTAAAATCATAAAAGTTACATAAAATTATAAGTAGTATCCTGAAATAGGTTCACCTTGGCAATAAATTTTATGAAGTATTGCCAACTGGCACCTTTCTTAAAATGTTGCTAAATTGATAAAAATGTCACCAAATTGGCAAAAAAATTACTTAGTGTACGAAAATGATTCCAAAATTAATAAAAAATCAACATTTTCTAAAAATTATAATTGTTTAATATATAGACTATATTGCTTAGCGGATGATAGCAATATTTCTAATTACCAAGTTAAATTTGCACGGAATCAAAATGGTTTTGTACATCGTCATCCAAAAAAGCACTAAATGTTAATGAATAACTCACTACTATTAAAAGCACTGTGTCATGGGCCTTGTACATTAATTTATGGTGAAACAACTGAAGTTATTGTCTTATGAAGAGAAAGTCATGTGCTACCTACATCAGATTTTTTTATGTATATACAGAGATTACGAAATTAATTTTATTCTATAAGTTTATTCAGCAATGATTATTTATAGAGAATTTTAATCCATATTATTTTTTCAGTACATTAGTAAATATATTTTGTTGAATATTTATGTGAACAATGTTTGTATGTGTATTGAAAACTTTTATTTCAGATTTAAATGAAAGCACATTATATGAATCTAGTGCCACTGTGAGGAGAAAGAAATCTAAGAAGAAACTTCAGAAAGTTCCTAGAGTATCTTCAGAAGTTAAATTTGAAAGCTTAAATTTTGAGGTAAATTTGCTTTTCCCTATTTTGTAAAACTTGTGCAGATTTAATCGCATCCATCAACAGGGATAAGGATGCTCATCTTGCGAGAGTTCTAGCCCAGAAAACTACTGATCAAATTTATCGGGATATTGCCATATATAGGGGAGAGGGGGGTACATTTCAACATGGGGCACCTTTCAACAACTGGAATATCTGACTTCTAATACTGCACAATGATTGGCCAATATGCCAGCCAATAAGCTTTTAGTATGAGTAACTGCTGACATTTAGTTTTCAGCCATTTCTTTTTACAACTGTTGTGTTACTCAGTGGAACAAGTTCTAACACCCCAAAAGTGAAAAGGGAATTCTGATTTTGAACCAGTTAATCAACCAGTAATCTTTTAATCAGGTAAGTTATATTTATTCACCTAATAGTTTATTTAATTATGCTTCTAAATACACTATCAATAAGCCACAAGTATTTTTCTAAAATGGTTGACAATACTTTAACCAAAATGGCTGCACCAGGGGCAGATTTCAACAGAGCTTAGGGGGGTACATTTCAACAGTGTTGAAAGGTGCCCCTTACCATTTTTCAGTTAAGTAATTATGAAAATTGACTTGTAACTTTTTAGATCAACACCTAGCTTGGATTAAAAAGTTTCAGGATAATTCTAGGCTACAGTTTATGGCTACATGAAGCATGATAAGCGTAGGCCTATAACAGTCTATAGTAGGACTATTAATCAGGGTTGTTACATTTAAAACACTCAACTTTGTTTTGTTAGGTACTGTTGTTTTAAATAGAATTTATAAACAAAGAACTCATTAGAAGCATTAATAAAATCTTTTTTCCTCTTAAAATTTTAATAATCACTTAAAATATTCAAGACAATTTATTATTTGTTTTTGAATTAAAAAAATAAAGTATAAATTTAGGAGATTTGAAAAGTTTAAGATGTTACTTTTCATACAGTTTAAGACATGTATTTTAATATTAAGATCCTAATAATTGAAATGCTTAGCCCCATTATTTTGGCTCTTTCAGATTATAAAAAATGGTGCGAACATATAAGAAAAAGCGTACTAAACCAGAGGTTAGTGAAGAAGAAATTAAAAAAGCAATGGAAGCTGTCCAAAATGGCATGTCTCTACGAGCAGCAGCAGACTTATTTGGAATGAACTTTTCGGCTTTATTTTATAGATTAAAAAAAAGCAAGGCAATGAATTCTCTTGATGATGAAACCAGTAGATATACAACTAACATAAAATGCTACAGCTCCAAATACACAAGCCAACAAGTTTTTAATGTTGAGCAAGAAACCCTGCTTTGTGAATATATAATTAAATGTTCAGCTCTTAATTATGGTCTAACCTACAGACAAGTTCGACAACTTGCCTATAATTATGCAAAGCATCTCAACTCAAAAATTCCAAGTACCTGGGACGAAAATAAAACTTCTGGAATCGACTGGGTTAAGGGTTTCATGAAGCGTCATCCAAAGCTTACATTAAGAAAACCAGAAAACACCAGCTTAGCAAGAGCTACAGCTTTTAATAAAGCCAATGTTGCTGAGTTTTTCGACAATTATGAGCGAGCTGTTAAGTCTGGTTCTTTTAGGGCTGAACAGATCTACAACCTGGATGAAACCGGAGTGTTAACAGTTGTTCAAGCTCCTAAGGTTGTTGCCAAGCTAGGAGCTCGTCAGGTAGGACAGGCAGTTTCTGGCGAGCGTGGGAGCATGATTACCATGTGCATGATAATCAATGCATTAGGAAATACAGTCCCTCCTGTATTTATTTTCAAGAGGGCGAGATTCCACGACTCGATGTTATTTGGGGCACCACCAGGCAGTTTAGGTTTAGTTAACAGTCCCAAAAGTGGATACATGATTGGACCTCTGTTTCTGGAAGTTCTCAAGCACATTAAAAAGCATACTCATTGTTCAGCAGACAACAAAATACTTTTGGTCATGGACAATCATGAAAGTCACTGCACACTTGATGCTGTGCTATTTGCAAAGGATAATGGTATAGTGCTAGTGACATTTCCTCCACATTGCTCTCACCGTCTCCAGCCTTTGGATGTTGGAGTCTTAGGACCATTCAAATCCAAGTTGAAAGTAGCACAAAATGATTGGATGGTATCAAACCCAGGCAAGACCATAAGCATACATAACTTGGCTGCATTAGTAAATACTGCATATGCTGCCTCATTTACAAACAAAAACATCACTGCGGCCTTCCAAAAAACTGGCATCTGGCCGTTTTCCCGTCTGGTTTTCACTGACGAAGACTATGAACCTTCTTCTGTCATTGACGTACCTGTTCAGCAAGCTCCTGTTGATTCTGGTGAAATTCTTCCTGGTGATTCAATTGCTGAAGAAAGGTGCACAACAGAAAGTCTCCCAAGCACAAGTAAAGAAAATCCTACTTTCTGTACACCGACACGGGTAACTGAAAATAAACCTAATGAGCCTAGAGTAATAACACCTGTACATGTGAGGCCTTACCCGAAAGCAGTTGCCCAAGCTAAAAAGGGTGGAAGGAAAAAAGGGAAGTCAAAAATATTGACCGAAACACCCGAAAAGAATCGCATTGAAGAAGAAACCCTTAAAAGATTGGAAAAGAAAAGGAAATTAGTCTCTAATAAAACCAAACTTAAGTCGAAGTCAACAAAAAAATTGCTGTTTTTTGAATCTTCTGACAGTGAGTGTTCAGATGTTTCTTTACACGATGAATCAGAGTGTGAAGACTTTTTGACGTCTACTACTACAGAACTTGAAGAACAAATGGAGTTTGAAATAACTGATGATTTGGTAATAGAAGTTAATGACTTTGTTCTCGTTGAATTTTGTGGAAAGAAGAAAAAAGTACTGTTTGTAGGAAAAATTGAAGAAAGAGAAGAAGAGGGCTATAAGGTGAAGTTTATGAGAAAGAAGGAAGATTCTTGGAAATTTTATTTTCCCGAAAAGGAGGACATTAGTAGCATAGAACGAAGTGATATTAAAATGAAACTGCCTCAACCAAATTTAAGCGGAGGAACAGCTCGAGCTGTATTTGCAATGACATTTTCCATAAATTTTGATTTAATTAAAGATAAAATAATGTAGATAGGACCTAAATCAATCCATTATATTAATTTGTCCACTATATTATTTTGTGAATGACGTTTATTTTAGTAAAATGTATGAAATTAGTAATTTTTTTCTGTTGTTGAAATGTACCCCACCTCCCGTGGATAACTGCCCCCCGGGAGGGGCAGATTTCAACAAAGTACATGCTTCATTAAAAATGTAAAATTTGGTATTTTGCCTTTGTCTAGAAACTATGGCAAAAATTGAGAGGATACCTCAAGTATGAATTTAGTTAATGGTACTTAGAACTTTAGTTTTTAAAGCAGTATTACTTCACAAATAATTCTTAAGTAAAAATTGTTGAAAGGTGCCCCCCTCTCCCCTACTGACTGTAGTAAATTTGACGATTACTTCTTTGGAAGGAGTTTTGTTGATTAAGGGCAACAATCATCAGGAAAAGAGCATCTTTATTGCTTCTGGCTCTTCCTCTTATGGGGCTGAATTTATTGCTATTCTTGAGGCTCTTGCATTGTTGCCAATTATACTTTTTGGAATACTGTTATTTTTTCCGATTCTAGACTTGTAGTTGAAAAGCTGCTACAATAGCATTGACTTGACTACTTGCTAAATTCATATAGCTTCCCTTCCTGTCCACGTTTATTTCAGTGAGTTCCTTCTCATGTTGGAATTCCTGGAAATGAAAGTGCTGACTTCCTTGCTAAACTTGGTGCTTCGCCCTTCTATCACTGATTCGCTTGTCTTTTGTATTGAGGACCAATTTACAGTTCTAAGGAAAGAATATCTTAAGTCCCAAATTGCTCTCATCACTGGTACAGGTTAGTGATGGGAATTATAGCTATTTTCCATTAGCAGTGCTGATTGCTAATGCTAAATTTAATTAGCTGCTAATTTTAATTGCTAATTTTTAGTAAATGCTATTTTTTAAAATTTTCAATGCATTCCAGTTTCAATAATTCAAGATGTTCAAGATCACTGAGCTATATATTATATGGAATAATTACTCCCTATCTCTTAACATTAATGCAAAGTTTACACCTGGAAGGAAAAAGCAAATCTCTTCTGCTTAAGCGAATAAATGTGAGATATTAGTCAACTTTGGAAATAAGTTCTTGAGATCACTCCTGCATTATTGGTTGCCCCGCCTTATAAATAAACACAGCAAATGACTTTGACAAAAAGACATATATTTGTTTACATATATATTTACATATAACATGTCGCTTTTTAACACTTTACAATATAGTTGAAAAGTGTTTGACTTTGTTAATTCTGTCTGTCTGTCCTTTAGCACGATAACTACCATAAAAATGACTTTATCAAAATGAAATTTTCGTATGTTGTTCAGACGGTCTGTGGGACCTATGGGAATATAAATGAATAATATCACCCAATTAGTTTTGGATTGAACCCGGGTTGAAAAATTGAAATACATTGCACCTTATGAGACCTAATTTTTTAAATATTTTTTAGAATTGTTTAAAAGTTTTAGGAAATATTCAAATTATCCCATAAAATATATAAAAAAAATTTCAACAAAATATATTCAGTAGTTTTTTATATAAAAATTAAAATAATAATTACACCTTTTATATGAAGGGATCACGTGACCATTATATGAAGAGATCACGTGACCCACTTCAAAATAAAATATGGCATCCATCTTGTGTCAAAATTGTGATGTTTAAAGTTCTTTTTTATTTATATTTAGTGTTGTATCCATCCTAAAACCTCTTTATTTTTGCTTAATTTCTGTGCATCTGTATTCTGAAACAGCACAATTACAATATATTTGAGTTTAAATGATCATCAAATTTTGATTATTTCTATAATAAAAATTTAATTTCCCCTTATGGAGAATGTAAACACATCGAGATGTAGTAGGAGTTGTATAAGAATTGCTGAATTTCTTTAATATAAAATTATTTTGTTCTGTAGTCTGCAATATAGATGATATGAATGAAACATTCATTGATTTTACGTAGAGAAGCAGACGATTTAATGGCAGACTTTTTCAATGAAGTTTTATGCATAGAGTTAAATTACTTTTACCTCCATGGTTTTAAGTTTTTAAGTAGAATAAATTATTGTAGTACTGTGATGAATGAAATAAAAATGTATGAATGAAATATTTACTGTTTCTACACAGAGAGCCAGGCAGACGCAGTAGCCCAGTGGTTTGTGCTCAGGCATTGCACTTGGTAGACCTGAATTCAATTCCCTCCGCTGCCAAAACTGCCGCTGCGTTCACGCAGAGTACGATCACATTAAACATGTGGGTCCATAACTCCTTCCAAGAGGTTGGTGGTAAGGAAAGGAGGGTACGATCCCTGTGGATGCCCCCCCACTGGGTTCCTGTCTAAATTGGGTGGCTGTTCTCAGCCATCCAAACTATTACCTTACACCTTTCTGGTAGGTCGGACGATATGGGTCTCAACAAGAACAACAGAGAGTGAGGCGATTTATATTTCAATGACGTCATTTGCATCAAGTTCAGTTTTTTCGATGAAATTTTAAATTGTCAAATATAATTAATTATTGCAGTATTGTGATAATTTTGAATATTACATTTTAGCGATGTTTAAATAAAATTGGAGTTGGAAAGTGTTTCATAATCAATGCTTTATGCATGATTGATCTTTCTTGTTTCTTATTTCTACTGTCTGAAAATAAATTCCAAATATATGCCTTTTTGCTCAAGATTTTTGAAAGAAACAAAGCATCATTCTGTTGACATGGTTCTTTCATAAATTTTTGCTTTGGAAAAAATCTTTTAAATGCCTTTTAAAATGTATAATAGATGGCAGAGCTGTTTTACATATTTAATGGAATTCTACTGCATATTCATTGCATTCTCATATCAAAAATGACATATGGATTTGCTTGCTTTTGTTCTGCATGGAAATTGAAACTTACATTGGTAAACAAGTATGTACTATGCATAACTTGCTTTCATATATTAAGAGGACACACAGTATTTTAAAATTTGAAATAACTGAATAATTAATAACTAAATGCATGTCAAGAATGACATGTACTAAATATACTCATTAAAATTAAGTAATAAAATAGCATTTTTCACTTGCCTGCTGATACCAATGTTCCAAAACTTCAAACAAATGTGAAACAAAGCTCTGTTAATATCATACTTTAATATCATGTTGACTGTATTTGAGTGTTATTGAAGTGTTATGAGTATTAAAAGTGTTAATATCATGTTAACTGTATTTGATAATTTCATGCTTTTCTATAGTGTCATTACCCTTTTTTTTAAGTAATCATTTTTTCTAAGTTTACAAGACTACATAGAGCATAAATATGAAATATTGTAGTTTTTAAATAGTTATTAAGACATGGCACTAGTATACATCTGTGGCAATAAA
The DNA here is from genome assembly GCA_951213105.1 of Amaurobius ferox. Taxonomy (NCBI): domain Eukaryota; kingdom Metazoa; phylum Arthropoda; class Arachnida; order Araneae; family Amaurobiidae; genus Amaurobius; species Amaurobius ferox. The sequence goes on along the minus strand of OX578149.1, from coordinate 123,602,584 downwards.
ATAATAAAAGTTATTTACAGGGAAAACCACTTAATTTGTGAAATTCGAAGCAAAATTTCACAAATACTAGTTTTTACTTCAGTTCCTCCAGGCACAAACCTCAGCTCTGTGTGTCATAACAGCTATTTATAACGTAATGTTTTTAACACTTTACAACAAAGTTGAAAAGTGTTTATGACTTTGTTCATTCTGTCTGTCTGTCTGTCTGTCTGTCTGTCTGTCCGTTAGCACGATAACTGCCGTAAAAATGAGTTTATCAAAATGAAATTTTAGTATGTTGTTCAGACGGTCTGTAGGACCTATGGGAATATAAATAAATAATATCACCCAATTAGTTTTTTATTGAACCCGGGTTGAAAAAATGAAATACATTGAACCCTATGGGACCTAATTTTTCAAACATTTTTTAAGTAAATTTAAAATTCACGAATTGCTTCGAAATTTTTAGGAAATATTCACATTATCCCATAGAATATATAAAAAAAAAATTCAGTAAAATATGTTAAGTAGTTTTTTAATTAAAAAAATTATTTAATATAGGGAAAAAAACAAATTCAATTAAATTCTGACTTTGGGATATCTTCCAGAAAGAAAAGAGAGAGATATTATATAATAAATATCTCTCCATTTGTTTAAACGTTTTGCATATGGGAGTGGCTTCATATTTTAAAATAAATTTGGTAGATAACAATTTTTCATTTTTTATAAATTTTATATAACTCTTCATGATAAATTTAATTGATGGCATTTTAAATGCACTTTCCTACGTCCTAGAGAGTTAAAATTTGGTACACAGCTTAAATTTGTTGAACATTTTATTCGACAAAAATTTGATGGATCTTTAAATATAGATCATACATTTTTTTCGAAATGGCCTGAAAATAATCCCCGTTCACTTCTATAAATCATTGGTGTAATATTGTTAAAAATTCTGATGTGGACAGCACATGTCTTTCTCTGCAGACTCATATTCGTTCTCTTTATTTATTCAATGATAATTTGAGTTTATCTGCACAACATAAGTATTTTAAATGACATTGAATTTACATGTTAAACTTAAATTTGGTTCTCATTTGATAGCTAGACTTATTGTCAAAGGTGGCGTAGCGAAAACGCGAAAAAACTAGAATATCTCAAGAACGGCTAGTCCTAGAGTAATGGGGTTAGTCTTATTCTTTTTGTTGTCAAAAATCACATATAAAATAGGAATTTAATTGATATAATTGAGCACACGTAGTCTTTTATTTTTATATATAACGATTTTTGCTGGCCATTTCGCAAAAATAGCCCGTTCCTTTTTCCCGAATCGTAGTAGAATAACCTACAAATGATTTATATACAAAATTTTGTTAAATTTGGTATATAAATCACTTGTAGGTTATTGAAATATTATACTCCAAATTTTGTTAAATTTGGTTCATTAGTTTTTAGCTAGAGTGGATAAAGGCAATTTCTGCGGCCATTTCGCAAAGAAGGCAGATTCTTTTATTACGAATCGTACTATAATCTAATGAACATCAGGATTTCCCACAAAAAACATACCTACCAAATTGTATGAAATTCGGTCCATTAGTTTTTCAATTAGAGTGGATGTAATATCCACACAGACACACAGAAACATACACAGATACACCCTTACACACACAGACGTCTTCCTAAAAGTAGTTTTTTCGTGTTCTAGAAGTCCCAAAACGTGTAGATACTTTGAAAATTCGAGTTCCGATCTTCGGCACGATTCCAATACTTTGAGTACATACACATACACATATATATTATCTGTGTATTATCTGTGTATCTAAATTCCGTGCCTATGCAATTACAATAGTTGTGATTTTAAATGATCCCTAAACTTTTATTATTTCTTCAAGGAAGCCTAATTTTAACATATGCAGAATGCAAATATCTCAAGCGATTGTAAGATGAATTACATAAGAATTGCTGAATTTTTTTCACACAAAATTATTTAGCTCTGGAGTCTGGAATACAAGTTATATGAATGAAATATTCATTGATTTTGCATAAAGAATCAGTTGATTTATATTTCGATACAGTTTTAAATATTTAAGTATAATAAATTACTGTAGTACTGTGATAATGTAAAATATATTACCACTGAATGAATCACATTTTAGAAAATTTTAAATGAAATTACATTTCAGTTGGAAAGTGTTTCATAATCAATGCTTATGCATGATTGATCTTTCTTGTTAAAACTATCCTTTACACATTTGTGCATCACAAACATAATGCAACACGCCATCTGGGGCACATGAATGTGAAATGGCAGTCAAATAAGCACAAATAAAATAAAATATAGCATACAGCTGTTTTGAGGATATGCTGGTTCACCTTTGTCAGTGGTAGAGAACCAGTAAATCTAAAGTCAAAGAGATGAAGTGAGTCTATTTCATTTAAAATCATAATTTCTTAAGCTTCAATTTATTTCCTTTATTTAAGTTTTAACTAATGTAATTAGGAGGGAAAACTGAACTCTTCACTGGGGGAATAGTGACATAAATAACACATTATCATTTTTATGATGTCAAAACTACATTTAATATTAATTCATATATTTTTGATGAAAAATTTGTAGAGCAAATTGTAACGGCAAAAAATATCTATCTTATTTATTATTATTTTTTAAAGCTTGGGAGACATAAAATTGACTATTACTAGATATTCAGCCATAATTGTATTATGCATCAAATTTGGTGCTTTTTAATTATCTTTATGTTCATTATTGCTTTTTGCATAATTTATGTAGTTGTATAGGTTTTCCCTTATCAGTGCTTATGAGTCTTTCATATTGCATTGTATTTCAGGAAAACTTTCCTAATGAAACAAAGGCTATTCTTGAAAGTTTAAATAAAATAGATGCAGAAGAAACTGATCATGCTGATGGCACTGATTCTTCAGACATCGAATACGATGGAACAAATGTACCGGAATTAAATCTAAATTTTGATGTCTTATCCTTGGGTAATTCTGCTAAAGGTATTTATATCAAAAAGTTTTAAAAGTTATTTTATGTTAAAGATTGATATTTGTGTATGTGTTGGAATTATTATTTTTAAGCATTCCCGAGCATAAGAACATGCAATTCCTGTGTATATTCACAAGTCTAAGAATTCAGATTCAAGTTTTGGAATCATTTCGCAAAATTCTTCATTTCAAAAATTGACTCTTCATAGAATTCCAAACATGTAAAAAGAACCTTTCAACAAATTCCAAATCTAAAAAAGATCCATTATAATTATATGAAAGCATTATTTAAAAATAAGACTCTTTGATAATAGCCATTTCTTAAGTTTCATTTGATTATCTAAAATAATTAATTTACAAAATATGAATGTGGAAATTTTGTTGTTGCGGATCGTGAATATACTATTTCCCAATTCTTGAAGAGGGCCCTTTTTTGTAGTGACAAGTACACAACCATTCCAGTCTGAAGCCCAGTTCCTTTTCTAAATATTTTGTTCTGCATACACATTACTTTACACTACATTAGCAATTAGTATATACTTATTTTACAGTATTGTTTCAAAATTCCAATTATCAGTTCAGAAAAAATGTGTGTCTGCACATTACAAGTTTAATTTTTCTTCTCTAATTACAGTTCTGGATTATTTCTGCTGCTCGCTAAATGGCATTTTTAGTTTGAACTAATGGTTTTGAGTTGAATTCTCAATATTCTCCAGCCCAAAAGGTTGAGGAAATAGCATCAGTTGTAGACATCGGGGCCCAGCTTTAGTGGGTATAGCAGCTGTACAGGTCTACGAAGAACAACTCCCTTTGCCGTGCAAACTTCACATAAATGTACATGTCCATTGCAACCCTGTTTGATTTCAATGAATGTCTTCAAGTTCTACAAGAGTTTGGATTTGCTGATTCCTTCCAGAAGTACAACAGCCTCGATTTTAATGTCCTTCTGTGCTTGAACTGTCAAATTCAGTAAATACTCACTCTTCCACTGTTTCCACGCTTGAGCTAAAAATCATTGTCAATATGCTTTTCATTTGCACAACTTATCATGAGTAGAACTGTTAATTAAATTTTACCCAGTTAACTGCACCTCCCTGAGACTGCTACACCCCAAATCGAATGAATCATTAGGAAATGGAAAAATTACACCGATTACACCTGTTATTGTAAAAGAATTATTAAATTTATCCTATTGAATCAGGTGAATTAAAATGTTAATTAACTTCCAATCCATTCATTTGATTTTAGAAAATGCTCTTGCATAGATGCAAAAATCAAAAAATATTTTTTCTTTCAAGCATATTTTAATATCAGATGTTGTATTACCATTGGAAAAGAGAATTAAATTTCCCATTTTGATCAGATGAATTACTTTATATGAAATTGCTAATTTCACATTTATTGGTTATAATTGTGTGAAATTTGGAGTGTACTTGTTGTTGGCTTTATGTAAAAATTAAAAAAAAAATAAAATAAAATATAAAAAAAAAATGAAACACAAAAATTCATAAATCATGCAATATTTATTTCATGCAATATTTGGGATCCTCTCTTCCACTATAACTGATATTTTGCAGAAATTGTCTGTTTCATTTTAATTATGTTGCTGACTATTTGCATTATTTCTGCCTATTTTATAAATAAATAGTATAAAAAATGGTGTGAACAAAAATTCATATTTTTAATATATAAAATAGTCACTTTTTAAATGATTTAGACAAAATTTGTATTCTTATAATAGTGAGTTTTTCAAAAATGATTTCCACAATTGCTTCTTTTAAATTCTAATTTTTTAACATTTAAACTAAATGTTTTAATCACAGTAAATCAAATTATAGATAAATTCAAAATTGGCTCAGCCTATTTACATACCTTTTAGCTGCCTTCTTAAACTTAATAGGAAGCACATTTATGGCTAAAATATTTTGAATTTTGTACTGAATTTATTTTATTTCAGCATTGTCCTGGACCTATTATAGTATATGGGGGAAATTGATAATTTATCTACTCTATGAATCTTAAATGGTATTAAAATAAGTTTATATTACTAAAGATAAGCTAAATGCATTTAATTAGTCAGTGTTACTAAGTGGTTGCCAATTTAAAAAAAGAAACTTTTAAAGAATTTTTATAAAATATTTGAAGAATTATTTGGGTATGAAATCTAGAAAAGATACAGCCCTTTTTTTATTCTGATATGGATTGTGGTACAAATGGAATTAAATGGTCTATGAATGTATGGCTGATATGAAAGTCAGATGGTGACTTACATTCTAAATTTTTAATTTAGATTTCAGCAAAAATTTCTTGTCAAGTTTTATTAACAATTACCTACATAAATTTTCATATGAATAACATCTATGCTTGGTGTATTTGTGGCAGAAATCAGATAATTGCGAAAATATAAACTCTTTGGACGTTTATGTCTCCTAACCTAAAAACCTAATAGATAAAAATTAAATAATTTCTCTTGTTTTGTCAAAAATATGATCCAGATTATGAATATATAAAAATGATTTCAATATTTTGAATTTTTTTTTCAAAAAAAATATTTAAAATGTATGTCTGAGCGAGTGTTTTTTCATCCTTCTTACTTTCACTCAAAATATCTTTGAAACTATTAAAGGTAGATATAAATACTAAGGGACAAAAATATGTGTTAGGAAATATTGTTTCTAATCTATATTTATTTTTAAAAAAGGCTGTTGCAGTTTTTGAGTAATCATCTTGTCAAGGTGAAGATGATAGAAAATTTCTGCTTTTCAAGTTTGTAATGCTTATATCTCAAAAACTAAAAATGTTAGCTATGAACCAGCAAGGATTTGTAGTCCTTTGAAAGCCCTATAAGTGTATATATTTGGATTTTAAATCAAGCTCTTAGTTTTCGAGGTATAGTGGTTATAATTTCGATATTTTAGTATTTTAAACCTGGCTTTTTCAATAGGTGGGAAAGTTGTAATATTTCAAATGTCATGATTGTTGCAGCTTAATATGTTTGCTTACTCTTTGTGCATAAGTATAATATATTTATTTTGTTTAAAAAAAATTAGAAGGTTAAATGAATTTGAGGATTCTAAAGATGCTTAATGATTGGTGAGGTTTGAATAGAGGGAAATATATGTATTCAAGTACATATTTATGTTGCCTCCAGGCAAGTTTATAGATTAACTTCAAGGTAAAATCTCATCATATATTACGTCTATGGTCGAAGTATCCAGATGAAATCAGAATAAAAACTGAAAGTGCTAGCTAGCTATAAACAGTTAGCGAGTAACTTATAGCTCTTTGAATGCCTATAAATGGAACAAATGAGTCCGAAAAAATCAAATAAACTTATTAAACTTTACTGGAGTTTTATTTTACAAAATGTTATTTATACGAAACCATTTTGACTCCATTAGATCACTACTGATTTTTATTATAAATTGCTAAAATTGTGATTGATACTAGTTTTTGTAAGATTGATATTGGGGAGGAATCCACAACTGTTTTGCTGTCAGAAAGTATAGAGAAATAATCTCGAATAATTTTGCAAGTTTTGAAATAATTATAAATTATGTTTGTATAAATTAAAGATGGGCTAGTAATGCTTTTCATGAATTCAAATATCAAATTTCATTATTAATCAGATCTTGAATATTCAAATATCTCAAATAGTTATTTCAAATCATCAGTAAAAAGTATTTGTTTGTTAAATATTATTTATCAATTATTATTAGCAAATAAATTAATAAAGTAAAATAAAATATGAAAAGTCTAATAAAGCCACTTTAATTTAGTAATAAAACTTTTTAATTTTATTTAATTATTTTACAGTATTTATTTTAGTTACTCTTAACTAAAATAATTGATTAATTGTAAATGTTTCTTACCTACTGTAGATATTTATTTAAGGAAAGAAGCACTTGAACATGCTCGGGATTTAGTCTGGTTTTCTTTTGTTGCAAACTAAACCATCTGTACTGAAGATTCATTCTTTAAAACTGTTGATGGTAGCATGATTAAATACATCAAAGATAATTCCTTAAGTAAAAAAAAGACTGTTCTTTTTTGAGGAATATTCGAAATTGCTTTCATTCAGTGGAAGCAAACTTTCTCTTATCTACTTTCTAATTTCTTCTTGTGGAGTATTCTGACTTTCTATTTCAGAATCTGTTGTTATTCATGGCATGATATTCAAGGTATTCATATTTCTGTTAGTGCCATTATATTCAAGATCTCAAATCTTGAATACTTTCTAGTATTATCAAATACTATTTTTATGGGTATAATATTCGAGGTATTCAAATTTCTTTTAGTGCCATTATATTCAAGATCTCAAATCTTGAATACTTTCTAGTATATCTCAAATAATATTAGCAAATATTATTTTTATGGGTATTCACAAATAGTATTTGCCCATCTCTAGTATGAACAAATTTATGAATGAAAAGTGACTTATAAAAAAAGTCATATTTTAAAATTTAGATTTTGACTTTACAAAGTTTGTATTTCATTTTTTACAAATTTATTATGTATAATTATATTTAATTCAGTTTACCATTTTTCAGTTGGTTTTGTATAATTATTTTATAACTAATTTTAAATATTTGCAATTATTTAGTTGTTATATGCTAATTTTATCATTTGCAGATTATGCTTCCAGAAGTAGCATTCTGACTGATACAGATGAATCTAAATCCAGTGGGACTTTGAAAGTGTCCAATGAAGCTGAATATAGTAGAAACAGCTTTATGAGCTCACAGTTTGCAAAAGATGAAATGTAAGTTGGAACTGATACTATTGAAATGTTACTACCCTGAATTAAAAATAAAGCACTAAAACTGCTGCAAAAATAGCTTTAAAGTAAAATCTTCATTACGAATACTGAAACAAATAAGTAATGATATGAACCGATTTTAATAACTGATTTTAATGACAGGAAATCATCTTCTTTAAGACAGGCACTTGCTTATTTTTGTTGGAGTGGATGCTCTGTCTTTATTTCTTAAAGAAAGAGACTGTTATTTACCTCTGAAACCAATTAATACTGTTGCTTATTTAATATACTAGGGGGCTTTGCCCCATTCTCGCTCCGCTCTCTCAACCCCCTTCGGGAGGCTTCACCTCCTACTCGCAGAGCTCACTATCTTTCCTAAAAATTCTACTTTAAAAAATCTCTTTTCTATTCCTGCCTATTTTCCACAAGAGGGAAAATCAGGGACAGCTCAGAGAATCCAAAAACAATTCCTTGATCATGAGCTCGCTTCACAAGCTATTTCATGCCAAACTAAAGTTGAAATTGATAAACTGTTTATTTCATCATATTACCCTATTATTTCTCTATAAATGTACCAAATTTCATATTTTTGTATGCTATAGTTACAGTAGGAGACAGAGAAATCGCTAGACGTGCCAATACGAAAAAAAAAAGTTCTCTTCAGAAGTGCATAAAAGTAAAATATCTCAAACTGCATCAAAATTTAAAAAAAGGGCTCCGTCCGGCAAAAATTCGCCTATATAGGTACCTGCCTGCAAAAATTCACCTATATAGGTACCTGTCTGCAAAAATTCATTGTCTTGCTATTGTTAGTCTATCCAGGACACGAACTTGCAGCTCAAATATTTTGACTTTGAGATTAAATATTTCTTAAACTATAATATATATAAAAAAAACCGGTTTATTTCAGCATATTCCCCAAAGCTTTTTCTACAAGTGTACCAAATTTCATATTTTTATATCCAATAGTTTTTGCTGTATGATGCAAAGAATCTCGAGAAACGAGAAATTTGTCAAATGTCAGCAATGTCAGCTACTTTTTTTTTATATAGAGAGATGCTATAGATTTAACTCTTTAGGTTGCCGCTGTACATGGAAAGTTAAGTAAATTTGGAATTTAAGGAACCTAAAAAGTAAGACAAAAATACCAGGGAATTGTTGAGAAAATCTTACAGTCCAGAACCTGAAAAGAAAACTGGAAATTTTATAACTTCAGCTAGTATATGTTTGAATATATTGAGCTGTCAGATACATCACATATTTTGCTAATCAGATGAGCATGATATATACAAATGAGCATTTAACTATTAGCAATTTTTTAAATCTATTCTGGGTATTTTTACTGGGAAATTTTTATTAATCCATCTGTAAAAGTTGGAGAATTTTGTTATGTTGCTTGTGTTGAAATTTTTATTACTAACTTCTGTCAACTATATATTTAACATATGATTAAGCCACTAGCTCACTTGACACAAATTTGCAGCAATTTGCTTTAAAATAGGACCTGTTATTTTTTAATTTCAGTTTACTTATTCCATAAATGAATATGACAAAGCTATCAAATTATAAAAAAAATTTCCTTGTACAATCTTCTATGACCTCATCTAGTCATTATTTCAACTATTCGCCTTTTTTTTTAGTCACTAGTTTTTAAAAGTAGTTGCTATTTAACGATTTCCAGTTTCTTATTCTGAAAATCTGATCAAAAATGAATTTCAGAAAATAAAATTCAACTGGTGTTGACCAATTTTGAAGGCACAAGTAGCCTTTTTCAGAGGAAAAAGATAACACAGCTGCACTCACCATAACAATACTGGCTTCTGTTGACAGATTATGCTTATGTCACTCAGGAAGAAGTCAATACCAAACTTTCATATGCACAATTATTATCACTGATCAGTTTTCTATAAAAATAACATGTCCTTTCATGTACTGTATTGATACCTGGTGTTTGGTTTTAAAAATAATTTGGGTACATATTAAAACTCAGAATAATTATTTCAATTATTGCTTAATTACAATGCCCTTATGCAGAGACTAATGAAAATTGAGTATGGATTTAGTATCTTCTCATTAATGCATTAAATTTCACCAAAATCTTCTTTGCATTTAGCATTTTCTTACAAAATTTGTTTCTTTATATTAGACTATTTATTTGTGTTATCTAAAATAATTGTTACTTATATAAAATAATTTAAATGATGAATGTAGAATTGGTTTGCACCAATGTTTATTTTTGTTTTAAATTTTCATTATCTTTTCATTTTTTAGATTTGCATCAGATTCTGGAAAGCGGAAAAGTTCTGGAAATATTCGAAAATCAATTTTTGAGGCAAGTTTGGGAATCATAGTCTGTTATATTTTAATAATGAATAAAATTATTTTTCATATGCTTTCCACAATGCAATAGGAAAATATTCTAAGAGTTTTTAAATGAAATTTTTGAGGAATTTATATGTTTTGAGATATTTACATGATATACATGAGATATTTACATGTGCATTTGCGTGTGTTGAAAAATTTGATTATAACAATTATATACTTTTAAAATGAATACAGGTGGGTATATTTATTTGAAATCCCATAAAGATGGTGACTCAATTAGCTCATTGCTAGATAGCACTGTCCTTTTTTTATGATAATTGTAATTACTCCCTGGGAGTCGAAAGAGAAGAAGCATGGATAAGTGTATGAAAATATCTCTACTTAATGTGTATGTGTGTGTGTGGCAGAGATGCCAACTTTTATGGATCTTCCATAGTTTGACCGAATTTTTTACTTCATTTTACGGTTTACAGACATTACTCCCAAATCTATGGAAAATCCCGTGAAATCCATGCATCCCACCACTCAATTCATATTCCTTGCTTTGCTGGGAGTCTAAAATTATAAGTTTGCCCCCATTTTCTTCTAATGATTTCTTATCAGAACAATAGACCTAATTTATTTTTATAGTGCAAGTAAAAATAAAGAAATATTTTACTAAACAAGTTATATTTCGTTTAAATTATGCACAATTCAGTTTTTCTTTTCGGGATACATCTGAGAGTGCTATTACCTTTTTCCATGCATCTCCATCCTCGTATTATTGCACATTAACTTGACTAAACTAGCTTATTTTCATATTTTAGTTGATTATAAAGGTTAATTTTTTAATTATTTTCATAAGAATAGTATGATTGTGCAATTCAGTTTTTTTTTTTTGCGACATTGCCGAGAGTACACAATTATCCTTTTTTATCCATTTCAATCTTCCTATTATTGCACATTAGCTTAACTAAACTTGCTTATTTTTATATTTTGTTTGAGTTTTAAAGATTATTTTTTGTAATTATTTTTGTATAAATAGTACTATTGTTCAATTCAGTTTATTTTTTTTTCGCGGGTGTTGCCGAGAGTACACAATTTTCCTTTACCATTCATTTCCATCTCCCTATTATTGCACATTTAGTCTTAAATAAAGCTTAGTTAAGCTAGCCTATTTCAGTTCTATTTATGATTGTGTAAATTACTGAAATGGGGATAACAAGACAACCCAAATGAACCACTGAAAGACTGCTGTACCATTCTCTTCCAAATGCTTTAAAGCACTGTGTTGTGGGTTCACAAATTTCTAAAGCGGCTTTCCTTTTGAAAGTCAATGCACGCTACAGTGGAAAAGCAATTTACCCATTTCTGTTATGTTGGATGTATAATACATTTGAAAAAAACTGTTGGCTATTTCACTTTTTTATAATTAAGCTACTATGATGCTGGAATTTCTTATGTAACCACATAATAAATGTGCTTTCTAAAAAAATATTAGGTTTCTGCATATCACCTAACACACCTCTTCATGCTACTAAATGTCAGATTTGCTATTGGCTGGCCATCACTTCTGTAGATCTTAAATTCAGGGCTTTATTATTCAAGAAGCTTCTACATTTTTCATCTGTTAAAATGTGAGGTTTTTCCAGATTTTTCACTGTGGTGCACCCAGTGGTTAGCGCATGGGGATTGCACTTGGATGACTTGAGTTCGATTCCCGTGTCTGCCCAAACTGTTGCTTTGTTCACACTGTGTACGATCACGTTAAACATGTGGGTCTGTACTTTCTTCCAAGAGGCTAATGGTAGGAGGAAGGAGGGCTCTGTGGATACCTCCTCGCTGGGTTCCAGTCTAAATTGGGTAGCACTTCCCGGCCATCTAGATAGTTACCTTACACCTTTGGGTAGGTTAGGTGGTCTGAGTCGAAGAAGATTTTTCACTGTAAGTTTAACTCATGCATTGAATGAAATAGTTTCTTCTTAAATTCAAAGTCTATTATTTTAGTAATTTAAATTGTGCACTGCAGCCAAAAATTTGTCTCAAAAAAGTTGACAATAATGTTTTATCCATTGAAGTCACTGTTCGAAGGTTCCCCATGGGGTGGTGCACATTGAGGTTTTGGATGGATTCAAAGAAAATAATATGTAGTAACTATGTATAAGACTTTTGAAGTAGATTATATTTTTATCTTACGTGGAATTGTTTAATGCTTATTAGGTAAGTATTTGGTTAAGATATGATTATAATATATATATAAATTAATAACAAAGTTTCCCAAAGTGCACCACTTTCTCTGATATTTAAAAATAATAGCTTATTATTTTTAAATATTAAGCATAATACTATTTGAAAATAATAACTTAGAAACCTGAAAAAGATGCATCTTTATTTTGTTATGAATGTATGAGAAAGTCAACCATTGACTTACTCTCTAAATATTTAATATTGCATTTCTTTGCAGAATTTTACACCATCATATGATTCCTTGTATCAGCAACTTGCTGCTGGAAAGAGAGGTGTAAAGACTAAGGCTGGCAAGATTCCACCTAAAATTAAAGTTTGTCCATTCTTAGATATGAGCTCATTTGAAGTTGAGCCCATTCTTCATATGCAAGATCAAAGTAGTATTGCTTCTGATGTTGAATATGCACGTTGTACTGAGGTAATATTTGTTTATATTATAAAAAAATGTATGTATACAGTAGAAATTCATTTTTCTAGATCAATCAGGATCGGTAGAGATTTTAATAAAAATATTTGGAAAATACAGTGATCTATCTATTGACCATTTGCATGTGACATCACGACTGATAATCTATTTTCAGTCAGCCTTGTTGGGTGAAAATCTCATGTTACTATTCCATGTTAGAGTATGCTTTTTTTGCTGTTTGAAGTTTCGGCTAGTTCAATTGCATATTTTTTCAAAAGGATGCAATGGTTATAAATTGCTATGTGGTACAATGCTCACAATATGCAATAACAATTTCTCAATCTACCTTTTGCGAAAGTGTATTTTCATATTTGGATGTGAATAACATCTGTGGTTGGGGTTTCTCTGGTGGGAAAACAGAGCGTTATGGAAAATGTAAACACTTTGGATTCTTATACCCTGAACCGAATACATAAAAATGTAAATAATTTTTCTTCTTTTGTCAGAAATAAGGTCCAGATTATGAATAATTTCATAATCTGGACCCTATATTTCATAAGAATAATTTCATTATTTTTGTATTTTGAACTGCTTTTTTTTTAAATAAAACTTTAAATAAAAAAGTAGCTCTCTAAGCAAGTGTTTCTTTCATATTTTTAAATTTCATTCGAAATATGTAGTAAACTATAAAAGATAAACTATAAATAGTAAGGCAAAGATAGTAAACTATAAATAGTAAATGACAAAAATGTGTACTAGAAAGTTTAGTATTAAAATATATATTTATTATTTAAAAAGAAGTTCTTATAATTTTCGAGTAATCATTTTGTCAAGTTGAAGAAGATTGAAAATTTTTCAATTTTAAAGTTTATAATGCTTGTATCTCAAAAGCTGAAAGAGCAACCTTTGAACAATAAGTAAGAATTTGTAGCTCTTTGAAAGTCTTACAACTGTATAATAGAATTTTGGATCAAGCTTTTTTTTTTTTTTTTTTTTTTTTTTTTTTTTTGTTGTTGAAAAAACAGAGCATTTGTCTGAAAGAGTGTTTTCATCCTTTTCATTTTACATTCTTTCACTCAAAATATCTTCAATACCATAAGAGATAGATATAAATAGTAAATGACAAAATATGTATTAGGAAATTTAGTTTCTAAATCTATATTTAGTTTTAAAATGTTTTTGAGTCTTGTCAAGTTGGTATATGAAATTTTTCCATTTTTCAAGTTTGTAATGATTATATCTTAAAAACTAGAAGTGATAGTAATAAGCAAGAATTTGTAGCTCTTTGATAGCCCTATGAGTGTATATAATCAGATTTTGGATAGATGTTTTTTAAATGTATAATAACGAAATGAATAATAGCTATTTTTCAACAGTTTATTTTGCAAAAATCTGTATTTGTATGCGATCATCGGCACATTTGTTTAATTGTGAAAATATTTTCTACTTATGCAATCTGTTTGCATCGGCTAAAATTCTGATAATTATTGCATGTTGTATATAAGTATTATTAATGAAATGTTGGGCAATTTTGCAACAGTACTGCAAAAAATGGCATTTGTACATGGTCATCATGGCATTTGTACATGGTCATCATCATATTTTGCTTAATTGTGAAAACATTTTCCATTTATGAAATTTGTCTGCATCCACTAAGATTTTGATAATTGTGTGTTGTATAAAGACAAGATATTTTTCAAACACATTATTAATGAAATGAAGGGCTATTTTGCAAGAGTATCATGAAAAACTGAATTTGTATGTAATCCTCGGTATATTTCGTTTAATTGTTAATATATTTTTCACTTATACAATTTGTTTACATCAATTAAAATTTTAAAACTTACTGCATGTTGTATACAAAAAAGCTATTTTTCAATCATAATGTTAATAAAATGAAGGGCTATTTTGCAACAGTGTCAAGAAAAAATGCATTTGTACATGATCCTCGGTATATTTTGTTTCTAATTGTGAAAATATTTCTACTTATGCATCGACTAAAATTCTGATAATTATTAAGTGTTTTATACAGAAAAACTATTATTCTAATGTATTGTTAATAAAATGAAGGACTATTTTCTGAATAACAGTATTAATTTCAAGATTTGGGTATTTAGAAATGCAGCCATTTCAAAAGGATAAATTAGAATTTTGGTTTCATCCATTCTTCTATTGCAATATAGTTTGTACTCTGTTAACACTTTGCTGACCGGTCACGAGTATACTTGTGTTTTCATGTCACCATATTTTAGAAGAAAAAATAGTTGCTAGCTGGAAAAAATCCCACTAGAGTATGCTCTTCCAAAGGAAAGTGCAGTGAAACTCAATATATTTGTAAAACTTGTGTACAATTGCACGTAGGTAAATGCTTTACAGTATACCATACTTAAAAAATTATTAAATATATATTGTGTTTCATTTCAATACATGCTATGTAAATAAAGTTTATTGACGCTTATTTAAATGTTTTCATTTTATATTCAACTGGGGAAAAATAGCCGGCTGCACGGCATAGTTTTGGTTTGAAATAGCCGATCAACAATGTGTTAAGATACTGATTTATTAATTTAGTCAATGTTTAAATATTTAAATACTTAAATTTTCTGAATTTTGAATTTTTTTAAATTTTCCACCCTCTGCTGCACATTTCAGGATATTTCACTTAGCCTCACAATCACCCCTGAAAAATAAAACTGTTACAGAAGGCATTTATTTGACGCAATAGAGTTATTGTCGAATTGTTCTCCAATTGTTTTGGTATTAACATATAAGTTTTTATTAGTTAACACAGATAAGCCAAATGCATCTAACTCATAATGTCATTAAGCTGTTGCCAACTTGGGGAAAAAACTTAAATAATTATGAATTTTTTTAAAAATAATAACTTGTAGTAAATCTGATTTTTCTTACTAAAAATGATTATCATACAAATGAAGCTATACACTATGACATATGATTGTATGAACAAGTTGAGTGGAGCCTGTCACTCTCATATTATTTTATAGTTGTTATAACAAACCTGCCATATATTTTTATAAAATCATAGAAATTGCTTCTTGTCTGATGTTTTGTTCAATGTTAGCATATTTTTTTTAATTGCAGAATCAATCTGCGGATTTTTACCCAGAGCAAATATCTGCCAGATCTTCATCTTTCAAGTCTTCATTGAAGTCTGCATTGACTACTTCTGAAATGTCAAATGACAGCAAAAGAGAAAAACTTGGATTTAGTATTTCATTGAATCAAAAATTTTCTTTTCCAACTGGAGATTTAGAAAATGAAGTTTTGAGTGGATCTTGTTTTCAAGTTTCCAGCACTAAACCTGAATCGCAAGAGGAAAGTTTTGAAAATCTGGATAACAAAGGTACAGACAATAGATTGAATTGTGTAAAATATAATAAATATGTTTCAATTTCATAATATAAAGTTTTCCATATTGATGTCACAATTACTTCATCTGTTGCAAGAACTTTTGTATTCCAATCATGCCTTGTTAAAATATAGACTACTTGTTATACAAAACCACCGTATATACTTGCGTATAAGTCGAGAAATTTGTGACAAAAAAAAAAGCTTCAAAGTGTGGTGGTGGTGGTGGTGTGTGTGTGTGTGGTGGTGGTGGTGGTGTGTGTGTGTGGGGGGGGGGGTCGACTTATATGCAGAGCCTAAAAAAAAATCATAAGTCTAAAAGTTATTTTTTCCCTCAAAGCAATCCCTCTTAAAATGATGCGTTAGCAATTACACAATCGCACACTCTGAATTTCTCTACACTTCAAAATTCTCCTGTGAGCCACTGCCCTCCCGATGTTCTCGACTATCAGTGTATCGCGTCATCAAAAAATATGCATACATTTTCGTTCGATGTTTATCTCTCGCTTCTTGAATTGTGACCAATCGTTTTCGACAAAAAATGACTCTTTTCAGGAATAATTCTGTAATATGGATTGTTTAAAACTATAATGCAGGATTTTAAGTTGAAAGGTTCCCCCCCCCCCCCCCTCCCCCCGTTTACTGAAGAGAGTATCGAATAACTGTTGGGTGGTTAATGAAAATATCGGCTTAAATAACAGGCAGAAGCACCAGAGCTTGAGAGACAGAAATGCGCAGTTTCCTGTCCGTTTTGAGGACGCTGCATGCTGGGAGTAAAAGAATGCTTAGAGCTTGTCACACGAGAATGAGCTTCCCTAAAA
This sequence comes from Amaurobius ferox, assembly GCA_951213105.1. Lineage (NCBI taxonomy): Eukaryota > Metazoa > Arthropoda > Arachnida > Araneae > Amaurobiidae > Amaurobius > Amaurobius ferox. The sequence goes on along the minus strand of OX578149.1, from coordinate 123,585,696 downwards.
CGGACGAGAGACAGTGCTCATACGTCATAGGCCTACTTGTTTGAAATCTGACTTTAAAGGGTTCCGATGAAATTTTTATTATGGAAATTAAATTTTAGTATTAGATATATATATATTTTTTCCGTTTTCAAGTGTTTTTGAATAATTTATTAAAAATTTTTTTTTCTCTTTTTGGAGTTGACTTACACGCGAGTTTTGGATTTTTCTGATTTTTCCTCTGAAAGTTGAAGGGTCGACTTATACACGAGTATAATATACGGTAGTTGTGGGTGCTGAAATTAAGATATATGGAAAGTTCTATATGTTGTACCTTGCAATTTGGTCAGTATCACAATGGATTTTGCAATGTGTTTTATATTTACGATAGATTATGTGATAGATATGTATTACAATTACAATACAATTTTTACAGCATATGCCAATTACAGTGCTAAGGATTTTGAGAATTTTTTGTTTATCTTTTATATTGTGTTCATTCAAATGGTTTGAGTAATGGTTTAAACTGATAAACATCAGAACACATTTTATCATGCAATGGTGGTTAACATTGAAGAATAGAACACACCCAAATTAAGTGCTGCAGTTGCTGTATTTCTGTTTTACGAATAATGTGGAACTATGGCTGTAGCTGTTGAAAGCTCAGCTCTATAGTATGATTTACAAATGATTTTATATTTTATGGAAAACCATTAACTTTGGTTTTATATTTCATTGAAAATTTTAAATTAAGTTAGGAATTTAGAATAGAAGATGATATACAGATGTATACTTTTTCTATCACATGTATTTCATTTTGACTATCGCATGTTTTTCTATCACGTTTTTCATTTCATCGAAAATCAGAAAATTTTAAAATGTTATATGAAAGTAATAAGTCACTATCTCACTAAGAATATTGCTTAGCAATTTTCGAAACACTTCAATGCAATTTTATTTTAATTTCACCCTAATATGTATTATTTTCATTGCAAAGTTATCCGCAAAGCTCTAGAATGAAGTGAAAGCATGGAAATAGGCTCACTATTATCAAATGATTCAATAACTTTTACATAATTTTTAATCAGAAATGAATGGATCATTATTTTGGAGTTATCTCGAGATATTAGAATTTTTACTTTTCTACTGAGAGTATGATATCTCTGGAAATAGTCAAGTATTTCCCCTAAAAATTGTTGCACTTATTTTAATTGGCATCAACATTAATTTTGATTATTTTCAGTGGCATTCAGTTTTTGAAAGCTGAAATTTGTGTTATTTTCCTGAAGTTCTAAAATTGGTTAATCTGTAGGGAAAGTAATTCATTGGACACATCAGATTTTTAGTAGGTTTATACATAATGAATCTATTTTTTTTCCAGTTTTCACTTTTTATTTTTCTTTATTCTTTTTATCAATTTTCTTTTATCTGTGTACTGCTAGCATTTTAATGTGTTCAAATAGATAACAATAATATAGATATTTTGTGAAATATGGAAAATTGGTGTATAAAGTCATGTTTTCCTTGCAGACTCAGGGTCTTCATCAGACAATTTTGGTATGCCAAAGAATTCTAGCCAGGAAGTCAGTCTGCCTAATGAGCTAGCTTTTCATACAGATTTAGTACCTGAAGAGATGCCAGGATTTGCTACGAATGAAGAAAATTGGTGTAGCCGTTTAGGAATATCAGAATCAGATTTTTTTAGTTCAGGTCTGTCACCTATTAAATCAATGTCTGTATTGTTTTTAATTTGATATTGTAATTCTATTTTTTCACACATATATCAATCTAAGCAATATATTAGAAAAACTAAGTGAAACATTCTGTCGCAAATAATAAATGGCAATGTCTGGCGGACTTTATTTTTGTAATGTCTGTTCGTCCATCTGTTTGCATGCTGTAACAGAAAAACCAAGTGACCCAAATCTACAATATTTGGTGTAAAGATAGTTCCAGACAAATTAAATTACACCACAAAGCATGTGCTTTTAATTATTTAACGTTGATGTGAAATTTTGTAAAAATTTTGCTCCAATCCATTTATAGTAATCCAAAAAGTTTCAGTTTTAATCTTAACACATTGTTACGTATGCAGAACACTTTTTTTAATAAACTTTTATTGGCATCCCAAACACATTTTTCTAATTCTTTTACAAATTGATTTTCACCATGTTTAAATAAAATTCATTTTTATTTTCTGACATCACCTAAATTAAAGAATGTACAAAAATGAAATTTAATGAGCATAAAACTTCCAAGATTTCCCCCTCTATTAAAAAAAATTATATGATCTGTCAATTTTTAATAATTATTCAAAGTTTGACCAGCATTTCATAATTTTTAGCCAAGATGATGTGAGTGATTGCTTTGCACATTATTTAAATAGTTCTGTTAAAAATTAGTTGGCTTTAACGCATTGCATGTTATATTGGTTATATTTTTAGTTTGACATCAGGAGAAAAATAATATAAATATGTTTTATAAAATTTTCAATGTGTTATCAGTAATTGCACTCATGTGAGTTGTTGCCAATTTGGCATATTAAAATTTTAATTAGTACTCATGCAAAATTTAAGAAAATTAGAAAGAGCTTTTGATGTTCTAAAATTTGGTTACATTTTAATTATCTTATGTAATATCTAGATGCACCAGACTCATAGCCAGTTAAAGCCCACTACTCTCCACTTTTAGAACATAAAATAACTATTATCATATTTTGGAATCTTACTATAATCTAAAAGTATTAAATATGTTATTAAAATAATGAAAATTATTTGTTCTTTGACGTTCTAGTCAGCTCATATAAGGTTAGCAGGGTAGCTATAGTACCAATTCAGGAAATTCAACACACTGTAACTTTTAAAATCTTAAAAAATAGGTTAACTTTTTTTTTAATGTTATTTATTTATTTTTTAAAGTCGTGGAATTTCCTAAATGAATGCTTTTATATGCTGTGGCATCAGTTTTTAATCCATGTTAATATCAAGATGTTATTTGCATTGTAATTGTATTTCAAAATGCCTTAATGTTGGTAATTTTGGGAATCTCACGGAAGCAAAAGTAGGACCATTCTATGAAAACTACAAGATTTTGCAATAGATATTTTTATTTTATAGCTTTACTGTATTGTTCAAAACTTTCTTCATATAAATATGTAACTGGAAATTGTGTATTATTTCGACCTCTACCATATGTATTGCTTTAACAGATGCTAAATTACTTATTTTTATGCTTGGCATTGTTTGCCTGTTCTTGTGTATTAATATGAAAAATTCTTTTAAAAATAAGTAGAAACATTTTTCAAACTGAAATCATTTAATAGTTACAAAAACATTTTAAAATTGAAATTTTAATCATAAACAAGTTTTTCAAAATTTAAATTATTGAAGTTTTTCCGAATTAAAATGAAGTGTAAATAAAAGTTTTTGCATTTTAATTCCTGAAAATTAAAGAAGCTTTTTAAAATTTAAATTTATAAAAACTAAACAAAAGATATTTAACATTTATTGATGCATTAAGGAATTTAATGTATTTAAATTTGTATTTCCATCAATTTGTGTTTTGTTATTGTTTAAATAATGTTGTAATTATTGCAATCGTGTAGTTTTGAATCAGGTGAAATGCAAAAATGTCAGCTATTTTGAAAGCATGCCAAGTGCAAGTCAGGGCTCGAAATATGTCGTGGCAAATGCCTTGAGCTACCTTAAAACTGCTATGATAATCAGTGTCTGCAAGAATTTATAACCTGTCATTTTTGTGGAAAAGCTAGTTTTGTTGTGGTTATTTTGAACTGGTAAAAACATATGCCAAACCTGGAGATAATACAGTATTTACATTGAAGGAACAGAAGTAATAAAATATTGAAATGTTGAAAACCATTCTACAAATAAAGGACATATAAAAGCTGTGGAAATTCTTTTTAAAGTCTAGTGAAAATGTACAACTGAAATTCAGAAAGCATTTTCAATGGTTGTAGTTGTCGTGGGCTGAATAAGTTTTGACGCTAGCTTACAAAAGCTCACAGCAGCATCTGCTGCCAGTTTTAAAATTTTATTTCGAGCACTGATGCAACTGCTGTGTAACTTCATTTGTCCTGAGGGACAAGCAGTTATTTTATTCTTAAGATGCAGTTTTTAGACTAACCTAAATTAAATATTGTGAAGCTTTAATTATATTTTTCTTTAAAGATACTGCAAAAGAAATGCTAAAAAAAGATAAAGAAGCCTTTGAAAAAGAGCATATGTTTGAGGTAAATTTTGCTTTTTATTACAGTAAAACAGAGTTCAATGAAAATATATTTAGTTTTTATAGAAGCATACTTTTATATTTTTAGTGTATGGCTTCAAAGAAATATAGTGGTTTAAGCAATTGGTCCCCACCTAACCAACTTGAAGTAACTGCTCCTTCCTGGCTTTCCGAGCTAAATCCTGAGAATGAACGAAATTCTGATCGTCACATTTCTATTGGTACACTTATAAGTGCTCGAACAGAACACCTTGGTTCTTTATCTGAAGATTCCGAAAGAGAGAGGGTAAGGTATTTTGCAGAAATTAAATTTTTTTATTTTAAACAGACTTGCTATATGGAAAACAAGGAAAGTCGCATCAACTAATGCCCATTCAACTAATGCAATTTGGTTTGGAGATATATTTATTTAAACTATCATATTTGTATATGTATTTGTTTGATTTTTTTTTAATTTTACAATAAACGAAAATGAATTTCGCAGTATTGCCTTGATTCTAAATAAGTACCCTCTACTTAAATAATACAAATACAGGTAACACCAGTCAATTTCCAAATTGCATTTTTTGAACTAAATTATTTTCACACTCTGTTTTCTCTATATACACAACCATTTCTTTTGCACAACACTGACAAAATATGCTCTAAATAAGCACCTTTGATACATCCTAAATAAGTGCTTGATCACTGAAAAATTGTTATAAAAAATTATGGCTTTCTCAGCATGTTTTCATCCAATTTCAGTCAAATTTTAACACAATACTCATAATGATGATAATATATCAAATTTTATAAAATGAAAATCTTTTAAATTCATAAAAAATGAATGAATTCAATGAAATCTTTTAAATTCATAAAGTTAGAAAATTGATAGATAAAATCCATTGCATTAAATGGCAGCTTTTTTATTCATCAAGAGAGAGTGGATTTGAGATATCATTCACAAACCACTTGCACCATTTTATTTTTTGCCTACCTGGAATAAAAATGGATTTTGAAGTCAAAATTTCAGTGGATTTTTGTCTTTAAATGTTTGTAACTTTTAAAACTAATTTGAATTTAAAAAGTCTTGCCGAGGTGCATCATACAGGGACATAAAGCACTTCTATAGCGAATATTACTGGTATTTGACATTTCAATTTTCCACTACTGACAATAAATAAACATCTTTAATTATATAATATAGTTTTGAAAAATATCTATTTAGACTTTTTTTAAGATATGTAGTTTTACTGCTCCAAAATATTAACTTTCCTAAAAGGTACTCTAAAACTGATTTTAAGTGCTTTATTACGGAATTCAAAGCATTAAAGTTTTCTGAAAAGCTGAGAGAAAATTATTCAATTATACCGAAACTCAGGATATTCGTGCAATACAATTGTTAATTTTGTTTTCATTATTACAAACTTAGTTTTTTTTATGTAACGATATTTATATATTAGATAACCTAAAAAATGCAAATTTCTATATCTTAAAAAAAATATGAAGGAATTGTCTTATGGATGCAATTCAAACACTCTTGGAAAGAATGTTCTTCTATCTTTCTGATGGTGTAGAGATGGAAATTCTGTGATAATATTTTTGTTCTTCTAAAGAACCGATTTCTGTGAAAATGCTAAAACATAAAATAAGTAAAAAACTAATTCGAATTTTTTAAAAATAATGCCGAGGTGCGCCTTCCAGGGTCCTAAAGTACCTGTGTATCAAATTTCGTGGCCATACGATACTTAGATTTCCAACTACAAATCGCACATATAGACAGACAAACTCATACACATCTTTTATTATGTAAGAAGTATAAGTTTCCAAACCATATTTGCTATAAAGTATTAGTTCCCAATTATTAAAATCATTTAGTATATTAATTATATTGCTTAGTGAATGGTAGTAATTTTTTTAAAGAAAACTTGCTTGCAATATAAGTTAATTTGGTATTTCAAAATATTAACACCAGAAATATTGTGCCATGAGTTTTGTAAATTATTATTTTCCTTTAAAAGAAGTAAAGTCATTGTATTAATGTTAAACTGAGTTCCCACACAGCATTTTATTTATTTTCAAACATGCTCAATACTTATGTCGAAATTAATTTCCTTATGTAATTGCTATCATCCATTTGTAAGTGATACTTAGGTAGTTCTGTGCTTAAAGTAGAACTCATGTGATTCCGTGATAAAGGTAGAACGTTTTAATTCTGTGATATATGATCCATGATCATTTAATTAAAATTGACTGAAGATAATTACTAACATGGAACCAATTTATTATGCATATACTTGTATTGTATGAATACTTATATATATGTATGTATATGTATATATATATGTACACTGCTGGACAATTGCTAAGGACGGATGACACTATCACCCATAGCAACCCCAAAATGAAAGGAAGCAAAATGTGAAAAATTAAAATAAGTGTCGGATACTGTAAGAAGAGGTGTGCGTATGCAAATTTTTCATTTCTACACCTGTTTGCCACGTGATAGTTCTGATAAGAGATTTAAAGGATTTGATGCGTGTGGACAGTTGTTGTTCCAAGTGAAAGTTTTATGGGAATGATTTAATTGATGAACTTGAAATATTTGGTATGTCTTCCCGATATCACTTAGATGATTTTATGTGTGGCCATATTATTAGAAAGATGGAAGGGCGAAAAATAACAGATGTTGCCATGGAGTTCAACATTGCCCACAGCGTTGTTTCACGGCTGTGGCAAGCATTTAAAACAACTGTAATGTGTAGCAAGCGTCACGGGGGAGGTCGTGTTAGAAGTACGATGCCTGCAGGTACATTGTCCTATAGGCAAAAAAAGACCAGCACACCACAGCTCAGCAGGTGGCAAATCAGTTTCTTGCTACCACAGGACAGCAAATCTCCCGAAAAACTGTAGCCAGACGTTTGGGAGAAGGGGAACTATACGCCTGCAGACCTATTGTGTGTGTCCCATTGTCCAGACTGCACCATTCTGCCCGTTTGCAATGGTGTTGTGAGCAACACAATTGGACCGAACAGAACTGGGCTTGCGTACTATTCTCAGATAAGAATAGGTTCAGTCTGTCACCAGATTGTAGATGCCAGCTGATCTGGCATGAGTGTAGTGCTACTTATCGTCCAGAAAATATCCAGGAAAGGGACCGATATCCGACATGCAGTATCATGGTATGGGCTGACTTCATGATCAATGGCTGCACGCCCCTACATGTGGTTGCAGCTGGGACTATGACCAGCCAACAATACATTGATGAAGTTCTACTGCCTCATGTTTGCCTTCTGTGGTACCAGCCGTGATAAATTTGTTTTTCTGGACAACAACATACCATGTCATCAAATACTTGCTGTTCAGGATTGTCTATTCAGCGAGGGCATTCAACGCCTTGTATGGCCAGCACGTTCTCCAGATCTAAACCCCATTGACAATGTTTGGGATGCTTTAGGGAGGTGACTTGCTGGTCGAAAATATTCTCCAACAGGCAAGAACACCCTCATGCACTAACAGAGGAGTGGGATAACTTGCCTCAACAGCTGCTTGATAATGTTGAGCAAAGCATGATACATACGATGTCTGGAATGTTGCATTGTACTCCACGGTGGAATATCCCGTACTGACACCTTTCTCAAAGATGCCTGCTGTCGTTCATATGCATTTTTCCATTACTCCGTACACAGCATCAAATGAACACTTTTTTCCCTTTCAGATGTTTCAAAACCTTCTGTATTTTCCAGAACAATAAATGATCTTTATTCTAATGTTCGAACAGTGTGGCAATAATATTTTATCCTGCTGGGTTTTCACCTCGCTTAATGTTGTGCTACATTGCAATTTGTGATCCGTCCTTAGCAATTGTCCAGCAGTGTATATATATATATATATATATATATATAATTTTATTAATTATTTTTAAGTTAGCTTTTATAAGCTATTATTGAATAGCCTAAATTTAACCCTTATCACAGAGTTTCTCCTATATTTGTGATGTTACTCACAGAGCCTATATTAGGCATTTGTCTCCACCTAATGTGAATGAATTAAAAAATTAGCATCGTAAAAAACACAATTTTGATAAAAATGTTTGGTGAATGATAATTTGCTCACTGCTGTAAAAAGTTTTGGCCATCAACCAGTTTGGAAATTTGGCCAATTATAATTTTTTTTAATGACTAATTATCATAATATTTTTTAGAACATTTTTTAAAAATGCTTATCTGAAAAATTCCTTAAAACTCATAAAAAGTTCTGACTAACACTTTTTAAATTGGGCAAATAATTTTCAAATTTTATCATTGACTAATGTCTGAAATTTTTAGCTTTGAGCCTTGACTGACAATGCTCAATTTAAATGTTGTATCAAATTGACATTGTCTCACCAATTCATCAGTCTATTGAATTTTGTTAACAAATGTTGCATCTAATGTTTTGTTCATTTGTGCAAATTTCATATATTCTTCCTAACATTAATTTAAGCTCAACTAGAAAAAAAAAAATTAAAATCTATCTGGAAAACAAATTTTTTATTTTCATGGATGTCATAGTGTCTATTATTTATATTGCTCTTATTTCTAAAATTCAGGTTTAAAGCATAATAGAAACTGACATGTCTATTTTATTAAATGTATTTAGATTTTTAAGCAGGTTATTATCTTACTGACAATAATAGTTAGAATATACAGTTATAATTACAGTATAATACTCATATATTACAATTTAAAGACATTTTTCTTGTTTCCAAAAATTGAAATCTTACTTTCTTTCAATTATTTCTCAGCCTTTCTTTGGAACTGTAGTTACTACCCCAACTAAGTTACATCCTTCTTCAAGATACAGAGATTTAGCCCCAAAAGAATCAGGTAATTTATTTTTAGAATTATTTCCATTCTATATATAGTCAGCTAAACTGTGGATATTTTGCTTTTTTATTTATTATAATTTAATTTTTTATTTATTATAATATTTAAAATATATATATAATTTATTTATTATAAATGCATGCATTATCCTTTGAAAAAAAAAACCATGAAAAGTATGTATGGTTGAATTTTGTTTTCATACAATTTTACTCGGATCTTTTTTTGGAGACTCTTCAGTCACCAATCCTTGTTTTGCGTCAGTCAATTCTCATTTTGTGTACACTTCAAAATTTAAAAGTAGAAACTAGATAAAATTTATAAAATTCAGGTTAATCTATGGCTTAATGTCTAAAAATTGTCAATATTCAGATTTGTCAGAAAATGACAAACAAATCCATATATTGAACAAAACTAAATGATGAAACGGGCGATTTTTTTTAACATCATCATGTCACCAATTTGGAGAGATAAACATGTATCACTAATTTTGCAAAATAATATCTTTAAAATTTTTATAAATAAGAGTATTTTTAGAAGTTAAAATGTAATTTCTTAAGCTTCACCTATTTATTTTCATTATATTTTTACTGATATAATTAGGAGATGAAAATTCAAATCATCACTGGGGTACAATGACAGAAATAACAAATTTGCATTTTTATGAAGTTAAACCTATATTTAATACTATTGTAAAATACTTATTGTTAAAAAATATCTGGAACAGATTGTATTCTAAACACATACTGCAAAAATATCTATCTTATTTGCTATTATTTTTTTAAAACTCAAAGGACATAAAATTGACAATTGTCATATATTCAGCTCTATAATAATGAATGTAAAAATAAATAGCTCAAACTGGCTGCAAAATAGCTGAAAAGTAAAATCTTCATTAAAAATATAGCATCTGTCCTTTGACAAATTTGCTTACCTTTGTTGGTTGCTGTTGAGACCCAGACCGTCCGACCTACTAGAAGGGTGTAGGGTAACTGTTTACCTTTGTTGGTGTTATTTCTCTCTTTATGAAGGAGGTTTTTTTTGTTGGTTTTTTTTGCCTCCAAAATAATTGTTACTAATCTGTTTTATGTTATGTTTTTGATGAGGTTTTCACTCTTGAGCTATAATAATGATCATGTCTGATAGGGTCATGTTTAAAAACATGTTTATCATGGCTTCAAAACACCATTGGTCTCAGCTTCTAATTATGCACGATTTTGGTCATGCAAAAAAAAAAAAATGTGTTTAGTCTATTTTGAAACTTTTCAATGCTTCTTCTTCTCCATATTTAATTTAAACATAATATTTTTTGGTTTTTCATTAGCAACTTACGTGGAAACAATTATTTTAATTCCATTAAAAAAGTACTTATAAATATTTCAAGTGTGAGTCTTCCCAACTTTCTCATACAATCTGATACACAAAAATACACCCAAAGGTTAAAAATATGAATCAGCACTACCACTCGAAATAAATTTAACAGCTAAAATAAAATCTGATGTGTGCAACACATGACTTTCCCTGCATCATAGAATGATTTGAATTCTTTCATATCGAAATAATGACGTATGGCTCAATATTTTTGTCTTTGAATTGCACATTAACATTTGGTGCTTTTCTTGATGTCAACATGTAAAGCTATTTTGAAACATCAAATTAACTTATATTTATTTATTTAACATTATTGAATATTCTGATTTTTTTTTTTTTTTTTTTTTTTAAAGTTAGGGATGTTTTAAATGTTTGATCATATTTAAAATTTATAAAATTTATAGGGTTCCGATATTCACCGATTATAACAGCCTTACCAAATACACATGTAATTCTAGAAAATATTTTGAGCTGAAATTTTGACCCCATCAAAATATTTTCCTTATACATTATTCTATTATTCTCTATGTAAAGAAGATATGTAAAAATGTAGAAAAGGTAATGACACATTTTAAAACAAAGCGCTAGCCTTCAAAATAGATTTAACTGTTAGAATATGAAACCGAAGCCCTCAAAGTAGAAACTATTTAAAACACAACCCCTCAAATTAGATTTAATAGTTAATATAAAACCTACTTCAAAACAGAGCAATAGCTTTTAAAGTAGATTAAACAGGTAAGATGTAAGTTATATTATAAAACACGCACTAGAAAAAAAAAACAGTATTTCTCTTAAAAGGAAAGTCTGGTGTTCAAGTCTTCAAGCTAAGGAACAAAAACTTTTCTTTGCTTTCTTATCACTAACTGATTTGAACACATTAAGGCCCAGACAATCCTGTCACTAAACATCACTTTTAGCTACTAATACCACTTCCATGCAATCATCATCAAATGAGCACTACTAAAGTGGATTCAATATGAATTTTCTGAACTGTAATCCTAACTGAACCACAGTTAAATCCTGAATTAACATCCTACCACATTGTAAGGATATATGTAAATTGTTGAATGGTTTCTATCCTGCAGTATAGCGCCTGTACCAAAATTGGGAACACATTATACAGACAGCCACTGTGCCAAAATTGGAAACACATTATACAGACAGCCAATGTGCCAAAATTGGAAACACATTATACAGACAGCCACTGTGCCAAAATTGGAAACACATTATACAGACAGCCAATGTGCCAAAATTGGGAACACATTATACAGACAGCCACTGTGCCAAAATTGGAAACACATGATACAGACAGCCAATGTGCCAAAATTGGAAACACATTATACAGACAGCCACTGTGCCAAAATTGGAAACACATTATACAGACAGCCAATGTGCCAAAATTGGGAACACATTATACAGACAGCCACTGTGCCAAAATTGGAAACACATTATACAGACAGCCAATGTGCCAAAATTGGGAACACATTATACAGGCAGCCACTGTGCCAAAATTGGGAACACATTATACAGACAGCCACTGTGCCAAAATTGGAAACACATTATACAGACAGCCAATGTGCAATGCAGCTTGACATCTAATCACCAAATATGCAACTAACAAGCACTTTATTGTGAATGTGCACATATGTAAAGTCACAAGTTTGATTCAAATGGACATAAAAAGTATGGTATATATAGATGTATAAGAATGGTGAGTCGAAACTCTCCAGATATTTTTCACTGAGAGTTTGCTTAATTTATTCTTTGATTCAGACTACATTAAATAGAAATGAATTATAGAGAAGTTGGAAACAATTATTCGGAATTTAAGAGTTAAATGAAAATTTTATAAAATAACTTTTGACCATTCAGCCTGGCTTTGCCAAAGTGTGGCTATGACTTGTTATCATACTAGTATAAAACTGAGTAGTATATTTAGCTGTCTAATTTTTATTTTGTGTCTGCAGGTGATGCAAATTCCTTCAATTTTCAAGACAGCAACCTAAAACAGATGCGATCCAGTGCCTTATCTGAACTTTTAAATGACATTTCAATAACTGATCCCATAAAGTTTGCTTCGAAAATTGTTGAAAAATGTATGCCAAATATGCAGAGTTGCTTTAAGAATTTGGACACTTCTGAGATCATAAGTGAACATGTTAATAACGAAGAGAATATTCAGTATTTAACTGGGTTCCAAAAAGAACTTTCAAGAAATGTTTTATGTGACTTAGAAGAATCAGAAAATACTTTGGTTAAATCTACTTCTGTTAATAATGCAAGTAAACAAACAGACATTGAACCTAAATCTGACTGCAAATCTACTGCAGCTGAATGCATGGAAAATTTAGACTTTTTAGAAGTTGCCTCAACGAGGGAAAGTATTAAAACAACTCAATCATATGCTTGTTCCAATTGTAGTTTATCATCACAGCAAACTGCACCACTTGAGTTTTTAAGACCTACATCATCTTGTTCTAGTACATCTAATAATTCAGTGCCACAACAGAATGCATACACTGTGCAGTATGGATGTACGAAATATTTGAATACAGGACAAGAGCATAATCGGTGTATGATTCCAAATAATTATCTATTTCAGCAAAATGATAATAGCACACTTCCATGTCCCCATGTTTGTGCTCAGCATGCTATGCAACCTAATTTTTTATCCTTAACTGCAGCAAATTTACAGTCGGTTCAAGGCACATTATCTGGATCATCTCTTCCATTGCATCTTTCTGGTAAGTATGAGCTTTACTATTCATTTATTTTTGTATATCTGATAGTAAAATCTGGTTAATTTGATGTTGGTTAATTAAAAAAATGTTGCATAATTCAAACTTAACATTATTCCATTCGAAATTCTTATTTAAAGGGTCATCTGGGACTAAAATAGGTATGAAAGGCAGCATTTTTTAATTAAAGTTTTGATTCCACTTCAGATAATAAATAAAATTCTTTTTGTACATTTCTGCAATGGGTTTATGAGCATCATATTCTATATAGTTTTGTAGCATAATAAATGTTTAGCTTAAATTTTATACCCACTTTATCTCATGGGGTGGGGTAAAATAGGTATATGATGGGGCGAGTTCGCCAAAATGTGTAATTACCCATCTGGTATGCGTCAAAATACCTGTTTACTCCTTGGAATTTTACCAATGCTTAAAAGTGCACATAATATTTGTAGTGATTTAAAATGTACTTTTTAGTTTTCCTGTTTTTTTATATTTTAATCACTGTACATTATATTTCCTTCACTTTCACCTTGCCACATGCTACTTCTTTATTAAAAGTTTGCTATAATAAAATTTGTATTGATATGTTAATGAACATCTTAAGTGTTAATATGTTCTTATGTAGTTATTTTCCTTTAGAACACTTCTATGATTATTTTTTGTTAATAAATAATGTATATATAATTTTATTGTTTATCAGTAAAATTAATTCTTACTACTTTTTCAAACAGTATAAATGCATTTTATTGATATAGTAATACAAATTGACTAGTAATAAATAAAATATATCTGTATTTGTGAACTCCATTAGTAAAATACCATAAAACAAAAATATAAAGCTATCAACTAGTCTCAAACACAAATCCAGCATTCTTCGGAATAAGAGAAACAAAGAAGTCACTCCATAAAAGCAGAAAATTGTTTGTAGGCATATGTTTTAATTAATATCCTTTATGAAAATATTAGTATTGCAGTGTTCGGAAAAATATAACAAACTGATTTATACCATTATACCAATTTTATTTAGCTTAACCTTTATGTTATGGCTCCAAGAATCCATTTTTTAACTCCAGAACGGCAAAATAACTGAAAATTCCATCCCTCTAAATAAGCACCTTCAATGACCTTGTCTTTTATTCATAACTCGTTCCCCCTTCAGTCAAAAGAAATTTGAAGGAAGGACTGCAGGCATTCTTCAAGGCACTCCACTGGGTACAATAGGTGCTCTCCTCCTTTCCCAGAAAAATGGGGGTGAAAAAGACTGGTACAGCAGTTGAACCAGCGCCGTTCTAGATGTAGAGATTTTCAGTGGTACAACTGTTGTACCGCCGTAAAGAAAAGGTTAAATACTCTTTACTTTGTGAAATTGCTCTTCGAATTATAGAAAAGAAGTAAAACTACCCCTCAAAAAATTTTTGTGGTGCTCTTTGCATTGGGGTGGAATAGGTAATGTCTGTAAAGGTAATAATATTTATACCGAAATTTAATTAAAGCATAGTATTTTATTTTGTGAACAATACACATCGACAATGTAAATCTCATAGATATAATCTCCACGGTTACTAAAATGAGGCTCTTTTACTAACCTTTTCAACAACATCTGTATCTTCATTTTCTGGAAATATCCTACTATTCCCTAATTTTTGATTTTGTAACAAATTTTACCTCCATCATGTTCAATAGACATAATTTGATCAATACATTTGGGGACAGATTTTTTTCTCCTAAATATTGCAAAACTTGCTTATATTATCAGTATAAAATAACTTAAATTCAATTTAATTACTCTTGTTATAATAAGATTTTTATATGAATAGGGTTGCCACATTTTCAAGTTGCTAATCAGGGTCATGAACAGACTGAGTGATGTGTTATTGTTTACAAATGCTGGTCGTTTGGCCACTAGGGCATTAGACAGCGAGCTCTCCAGTATTTCTTAATGATTAAGTTAAAAGCCAGTAATGCATGGCACTCGTCCAAATGTTTTCCAGACATAGGCTATAGGAATGCCTAGCTATCCTAGGTCACATAAAATATGAAGCAGCAAGTCCAATTCGATAGAGATGAACCCTGAATGATGTCAATTATTAGATCACTAAATATGACATCCCAACTAATTGTTATATTTCGTGAATTAGAAATACTTCTTACATAATAAAATATATGTGTGTCTGCCTATCTGTATCAGAAAATCAAAGTTTTGAGCAGTGGTAAAATTTGGTACACGATACTTAAAGGTCCCCAGACAATATGGCTGAGCTTGATTTTTAAAAAATTGGCAATTAGTAACTTAAACCTGAAATTATTTTATTGGACAGACGAGAATCTGCTTGAATGCAAAAACTTTTGCAAGTATTTGATTTTTAGAACAATGTCTTAGACAATCGGTCCAGATATTGAATGCTATTAATTTCTAATTTTGCATAATTTAAAAATACATTTTAAATCTTTAGAATATAGAATTATTTCAGTATTATAAGTGTGCCTGAAAGTTTGACTTGAATTGGATATAAAGTTTTTAAAATTGCATATAAAAATTTATTTTTACTTTCGACTTCAAAATTAATTTATTTTTCAAGACAGATGATGATTTATTAAGAATATCTGCATCTGGAGATTCAAGTTTAGGCCTAATTTCTGTCTGTACTCTTGAGTGGCAATTGCAACCTGTTGTGACATTAACTAGGGTTTAAAATTCAAAATTTTAGTTTTGCAAGTTTAAAAAATTTTGTTCTATTTTTTTTAGAATTCAGTATTTTATTATTATGAGTATTGTTCACTCTGTTAAAAATTCATTTTGATAGTATTAATGTTTTTGAAATATTTTACCCTTCTCTCATCAGCGGTTTGATATATCTCAGCCCCTTTTGATCTTACTAACATGCAATTTTCACTGACATACCTGTGCTTATTTACAAAGACCACATTGAGGTCAAAGTATCTGCACAATGGATCAAGGTTGGGACTATTCTCTCTCTTATTTTAAGTATTTTTATCACACTTATTTGGGGTATATCAAAGGAGCTTATATTGGGCATATTACACCTGCATTGTATGATTGGTATGGTTGCCAATGGAAAAAAAGAGTGTGAGAATGATTTGGGTTCAAAACAGGTGATGTGGAAATTGAGTGGTGTTATCTGTATCTACATTATTTATATAGCAGGCATTTATTTAGCACCAGACAATACTGGGGAATTCAACATTCTAGTTAGTTATAAAATGTTGATTTTCTTTAGAAAATAAAGCAATCTGCATTAATGCTTCATATTTTTTTCCCTATTATTTTTGTATTTCTATATTTAACAAGTATAAACCAACTTGAGTACTGACTCTTGATCTCCAAATCAGAACATTTGGTAACTCTGTATGAATTTATTTTTACTTTTTAACTTTATGTATTTTCTCATTTTATTAGGAACTCGCGTTTCTTGTCTTCAAATTGAAGCTCCTGCAGAGTTATGCTTTCCAGATAAAATAGCCCTTGGCGATTCACAAGAAATGAATCTCACTATTCGAAACCCAGCCAGCATATCTTCTTATTACCATATCTCATGTGTGTCTGCTTATTTAAATGATTCTCCATTACCTTTAGAAATGTCTGGATTGAGTTATAACAACAATGTTACCAGCAGTTCTGGAAATGCTACTGATATTAAGGTATTGTGTCTTACTTTTCTTATTATACATTGTAAACAGAAAGTATTGTTATTATTGCTCATTGTTATAATTTTTTTTTTTTTTTTTTTTTTGCAAAATGTCCGAAACTTTTTATTATGATTTTGTGTATATTAAATTGCTGATATCCACATTTAGTTTTCATGAGCAGTCGCTACTTTGTTTTAAAAATTCAATTTAAAATGACCTTCATGGAAGAGCAATGATGCCTTTTATGTTTGTAATGACTTCTTTTGCTTATATTGGGTTTAATTTTGTTTTATATATTACAATTCCTTTTTTCTGAAATAAAAGAAAGAAAGGTGCAGGTGAACTATGTGACACAAACATGTGGAAAGAAAATGGAATTTGTTTTCAACTTAGTTGCTCTTCCTATTGTTAACAGTTTAAAACCTGGAAAATCCCTGAATTTTCAATTTTTTTTCCTCAAGGCCTTGATTATCATGAAAAAAGAAAAGGGTATTTCTGAAAAATGAGTGCAAAATCCTTAAAGTTAATTTTCTAAGAATTTTCGAAGTTTAGAGTGGATTAAAAAAATGTGTGTTTTCCACATTTCTCTCCCTGCCTTTCATAATAAAAATTTTCCCATATTTGAGAAGCATGCAGTTACCTAAATCCGCAGAAGACTAGAAGGGTATAGTTGTTGGTATAATGGCTATATACCAAGTTGTCTCAGCAAAATTATCAGCAATTCCACCTTTTTCTTGTAAACTATTGCATATAGTATTTTGAGTTGATTTTATTTAAGTTATCATGAAATTACCCAAGTTTCCCCTATTTTATCATAATACTTCTATTAATTTAAAGATGTGCATCACTGATTTAAAAATAAGTTGTAAACATCTTTATGCATGTAAAATATTTCATATACTAAATAATAAATTATAAAAGTATTTTAAATAGAGAACGAGATACAGCATGCTTGCCTTATAACAACTTGTTGCACTATAATGACCGATTGAGAAGTCCACAGCTGTTCTCCTTAAGGTGTAATGCTGTTTTACTATTGATATAACTACCAGTAAAGTGGTAAAAGTTGCATTACAGCAATCTTATGGAGCATTAATCGGCAGACTTGAAGGGCAAAAACTAACCAATGTCCGCAGCTTTCAAACAAAAGAGGGTTCTTTTCTTAGAAATTCCCATTGAAGCCAAGTTAGGCTACAATCACTTTGTTTGTGCCTAAGAATGTATCCTTTCCACTCTCCCCCTGGATAGATAATCTGTTAGATTATTTTATCTCTTGCGAGATGCTGAACATAAGTGAGGTTGTGCTTCTTGCTTGTTCTGAATAAGGGTGTTTTATGTTTCAATACAGGTTGATATCTAAATTTTATTGTATGCTGTATTTATATGAAGATTTTATATTAATTTAGTTTTTAACAGCAGTTTTTAAACACATTTTGATGATTTAAATGGCTCTGTAAAAGGTACATGCTGCTCGGCAAGAAGCTTTAAATTTTTAACTACACTATAGTTCATACTTTATGTAATACTGTTATTCATTAAGATAGTTTCTTAGAAATTTTTTTTTTCTGTGATTAAAAAAAAAATTGTAGTGGGAAAATTGGCATTCCATCCCACCTACCACCACCACCCACTAAAAAATTGCTCTTTATAATGACCATTTGTTATAATATCCCTGCAGCAAGGGTCCTTTCACAGTCGCTTTAACACCACAAGTCCATTGTATTAAGTTAAATATTTTAAATATATATTAAGTTATAATTGTGCATTAATGTTTTATAGAGATGTTAAAAACTGCTGGTTATCTTTATAATAATCCATATTAACATAAATTCATTGTATGCACAGTTTTGAATGTAATTTTTTTTTTTTTTTCAGTTAGTACTTGCTCCAAAATATGAGGGAAAGATTGAAGTAAATTTGCAAATTGATGCCTTTCCCAATTCCATTGGTCCAGTCTTGAATGCAGGACCTGCTGGGAGTATTAAAACTAAAGTTCAGTTTGAGGCTCTGCGTCCTTCCATATCCCTTTTAAGTAAAGGCAAAAGCAATCTGAATTTGGGCCAAGTTATTGTTGGAAGTACTTTTGTGGAGTATGTAACCCTGGTTAACAACTGTGAAGTATCTGTTCCATTGA